>JAOTRN010000041.1:11893194-11905395 GCA_028566695.1 Bagroides melapterus | reverse complement strand
TTCCTCCAATTTACTTGTTTTTTTATTTACACCATTTTTTTTTTTTTTTTTTTTAACCTTTTTTTTTTTTTTTTTTTTTTTTTTTTTTTTTTTTTTTTGCGCTTTTGTGTGGATGCAAATTTTAGCGTGATTTAATTGCAGTGAGAAACCAGTTTGAACCAGACGTGACAAGCGTTTTGTATTGAGCATGCCAAATTTGATTATTGTATTCTGGAGTTTTGAAATGACCAATATTCATATTGTGAAAAGAGGTCAGAACAAAACATGACACTTTTACTGTCTTGTGGATGTGGCTAGTTAATTAAGCTCCAGGGACAACGAGCTCTTACTAACGTAGCGTATAAATGTTCGTATAAGCCAAAAAGATTCCGGTGTTTTTCTTCCATCAAGCGCATCCCTGACCCTCATTTGCATTTAGTGACGCCCACAAAAAAGGTTCAAGTGCTCAAACAGCTGTGAGCATGACATGACCGATCAGGGTCAAGACTGAAAGACAGATGTTGAAATTATTTGGACCGAAAAGAAATGATGAGGGTAAGGACTGAGAACCACTAACTCAATTAAAATACTTAACACAGAGAGAAGAACCTTTATTTATACAGCAACATTTTTGTGTTTTTTCTGACTAGACTCCAAAGCCCTTCTGTATGTCACTGTCACAAGGGCATCTGCTAAATCCTGTAAAAAAAAAAAAAATAATAATAAAAGTAAGCAATTTAAACATTTTCAACTGCTTGTTTAATTCTGTATTTTAAAAAGTATATAAAAGTGCAGCAGCTAATCAATATTAAGTAAGTTGAGGTTTATGTACTTAGAAGTTTACATTTTTGGAGTATTTTTTACAGGGTGATCATGAATAACACATTTCTTATAAAAAAAAACGTTTATGCAAATGATTTAGGAATTAATATGTTTGTATCCAGCTTCATAAAAGTGGACCTATGTGGTGCCTGTGTTTTATTCCATCATATGATACGGCTTCCTTCAACGTGGAAGTAATTTGGCACTGACACCAAGCAAATGACATAAAAGCCTTCACCACCTGAGAAATTAGAAAACCATCAGAACAGGTTTTAATGGAGTTGATTGTTTGTATTTGGGTGAAAGGGACCAGCTGTGTTAACTTGAAGCTCAGATTCTTAATATAATATAGCAGAAGGGTAAATATAGAAAAAGTTAGGGATTGGTGCCTTAGAATTATGGCTACTTTTGTTGGTGTAAAACACAAAAGCAGGCTGAGTTTAAAAAAACAAAACAAAACAAAAAAGCCCCAGAAACATGGGCTCAGTAATACACACTTGATTTAATTTGAATTAAAATCCCATAAACCCCACTTAAATACCAGTTTATACAAATGGAAAAATAAGTTTATTTTGGATATTAGATTAACCACCTTGCTGGTGGCTTACTTAGAATATCTAAGTGAATATTAATTTATCTGTACGCTGTTTAAAAGTATATTTGGCCGACATTTGTATTCTCTGAGAAGTAGAATTGAACTGAATTTCTATTATTGTTTTTGCTTAACTACACTTAAACGATTTACTTCCAGAAGCGATTATGGAGAAGAGCTCTCGGTTTTGTTCTCGGTTCAATGACTGTGGCCTGTTCTTAACCATGTTATCCTCTCCTCTACAGGGTCGACCTACAGCGTCCTGTCAACAATGCCATCAGATTCAGAGAGCAGCTCGTCCCTCAGCAGTGTTGGTATGTTAGAGGCCTAGCCTTGCACCATGTCTGTGTTTGTGTGTAAATGTTTGCATCTCAGGCAGCTTTACCAGCTCCAAATCACTATTTTATTCTCGCCAATGCAAAAAAAAAAAAAGTGCTAATGAGTGTTGTGATGGCCAGGCTGTAGTGTGTTAGGAAGCAGAGCACAGTTTACCTGGTTCAGTGCCAGAGGAAGAAAATCTGCAAGCTCACTGCTGCTCCGTGGCTGTCTTCTGTCTAAATGAGTCAGCACAAACCTTTATAGAAGGTTTGACTGTTTTGCCAGAGAACTCTACAGTGGTCTCTGCCTGCATGGGCTGTCTGAGAAGCCAAATAATGAGGCAAAAGAAGAAAACAAAACCTTCCTGTGTGATTCTTTTCAGGCTTTGATGACAGCTGTTCTTTGCTTCTCAGTAAAGCCTTTTCAGGACTCCTGAAAAGAAGACACACCTAAGTTTAAGCAGGAAGCAAATGTGGTCATTCCTGTCAGATAAAGCTCCTGCAGAACATTGAACAAAATCAAAAACAAATCTGATTCCTAGAGCAGAGAACAATTTTTAAACTTCCAGGAAAGGAAATGGTCCTTATAAAAATTATGCACTTTGTCCTCTGCCTTTATCGTACATGTAGGTTAAAATCACGCATCTGAAATACCTCTCTAAATATTTGCAGACAAATTATCATGACAAAAGGCCAGCTGATTGAATAGGAATGTGATCTTTTAAGGTCACGATTTGCATAAAGTGTACAGAATGTCTGCTGTTTGACTTGGGGTATTTGGCTGAAAGTATAAAACTTAAAATTAAGTTTTTGATGTTCTATCGAATTGTTCATTCCTGGCAGGAGACGATGGTTATGCTTTTTTCTCATTTAGTCTAGCAAATATTTATTATTTTTCTTATATTTTAAGAACTGTTGAATAAAAAAAAAATCCTCTTGTTTGGACTGCTTGTTTAAGAGTGCTAGTCATGACTCGTGTGTCATTGCTCGCCTATGAGTTCACCTTACTAATTATGAAGTCCTTAATAAACTGAAAGTCACTGACGGTTATGTTGGGGTTCCCAAGGGCCTGTTTTGTTTTATGTACCCTAGTGTTATTGCTTAGCGAAGGTGCCTTTGCGCCGGTGACGTGCTCAATGTTGCAGGTTCCAAAGCCTCCTCGCCTCCACCTGCGCTCACTGACAACCGTCCGGCCAGTGAGAACGGAGACGCCCTCCTGTTCCAGCTGAGGCAGGTGACCAGGGAACGAGATGAACTTCGCAAGAGGCTCGCCCTTGCCTCTCCGGGCACTACCTTCGACGACTGCAGGTGCCTATCAATCTCCTGCTCAGGATCTAAGCTGTCTAACCCTATACACTTGCATGCAAAAGTCACTTCCAGCACATGTAGCATGTGTGTATGTAGCGTGTGTCTTGTGGGCATGTATTGAGCGCTCTTGTTCCTTGACAGCGTGCACTGTCCAGCTCTCTGATGAGAAACAGTTCCACATCATGTTTGTTTAAAGTGTATTTACTGTACTAAAGTAAACTCA
The DNA here is from genome assembly GCA_028566695.1 of Bagroides melapterus. Lineage (NCBI taxonomy): Eukaryota > Metazoa > Chordata > Actinopteri > Siluriformes > Bagridae > Bagroides > Bagroides melapterus. The sequence continues at coordinate 11,902,154 of JAOTRN010000041.1, read as the reverse complement.
CAAGGAGCAATGATCTCTGCTTCTACTTTACAAGCATGTGTTTATAATTTTATGACCGAGTAAGATGAAACCATATTTCCCTTTTTCCCCATTTTTGCATGACAGAGATGCTAATGTTGGGGGACACAGCTGCTTACTAGTTAACGTGGTTGCCTCACACCTCTGGGGTCGGGGGTCCGAATGATGCCTCTGCCCCTTGTGTGTACAGTGTTGTGGTGTTCTCCCCGTGCTTCAGGGGCCTCCTGTATTCCAGTTTCCTTCCCTGAATCCAAAGTCGTGATGTAGGCGGATCTACATCTTTAAATGTCTGTAGTATGTGAAAGGGTGTGTAAGTATGTGTCCTTGTCCCCTATTGTCAGTTGGCCTCTTGCCCAGGGTGTCCCTCGCCTTGTGCCCCAACTCCCATGTACTGGTTCATGTCCCCTTGTGATCTGTGTGGGATAGGGTAGTGCTACAGAAAATGGATGGATGAAGCTAAAGTTGGAAACGGGAAAGTAAAAAAGTGCTGAAACTGTAGTCACTGTAGGATTAGAGGGAAAAATCATTCGAGCCAATCACTTAGAATTGTTACTTTACTAGGTTGTACTAGGTCATTTGCATAGAATTGAGAAAATTCCTGTTTAAATCTTGTGCTTTTGCTTTGCTTGCTGCTCTCACTGAAACCGAGGCTCTGTTTCATGCGCACAAATAGAAAATGATTGGCCCATGTCACTTTGTCTTTCGCTTATGTGCCTGTAGGATTTTGAAGAAACAACCCTTTTGCAGCATATTGTCAAGGACGTGACACAGCATTTCATTCTTTTCGCAAATAAATAACAATAACAAAAATAACATTTTCACTTTCACTACATTTTCTTTTCGTTGATGCCATGCCTTAGAATGTTGCTAAGCCTGTCTTTATCTCTAACATTGAAGCACCCTTGCAGAAAGAGTGAGACAGCACTGATGTATTTCTCTTGTCTCCAAAAGGCCAAATTCCAAAGCCAGTCACGACTATGAGCGGCTCAAAACCCAGTGCATGAAGGCCATGGCAGATCTACAGGCTCTGCAGAACCAGCATACCAAAACCCTCAAGAGGTGCGAGGAGGCAGTGAAGGAAGCCGACTTCTACCAGTAAGCATTTTCTAGTATTTTCTACTGCTAATTGTAGGACACAGCTTTAGATCTGCGTGTGGGGTTTTCCAGCAAAGTGGGAGGCAGAGACGTGTGCTGCCACTGCTAACATCCAGGTTTTTACCCCGGAGTTTAATTAGTAAGAGTTATTATGGCTCTGTTTCACGCCTGAAGACACAAGATATATCCTATTAATGTACCGAATTATTTTTGGGTTTTCTCTCAAATGCCTGCTTTACATAGCTTTAGATAAAGGGTTTGTTGGTGACTTTTTTTTTCGGGATTAATCTGCACTTCTCTAAGCATCCGGACATGCACAGATGTGGCCGCTACAGTAATGCTGGGTATTATGTAGTCATGTAAGGGCATCTCTGTTTGATTGGAATGAGTAAATACTATGGAGGATTATCGCATTAAACACTACTTCTTATGAAGGGCAGGGATCATGTTTAATAATGATGCACTTTCAGTTTTTAGTTGTAAAACCTTAACTCAAAAATGTCAGTGTAACACTGTAGTTAGTAATCATTTAGATTTTAATAGGAATTAGATATTAAATTCCTTTGCATTGCTTCCTATAGACTGTTCCAAGATTGGGTTATGTTCTGTATGACTGGGCTATGGTTTAATCAATAAAAAAACACAAATACATGATACAAAAAAAACCTACCAAAAAAAACCCCAAAAAACTCTTTTTGTTTGTTTCCACTATTTGGTGAGACATATGACACAGGGTCCTGTTGGGTTTCATGCCCTACTGTGCAATAAAGTCCTATCATATACTTGGGCATCCTGGTACATTTAGGACCGTTTCCCATTTACAATGCAGATTAGAATTTCAAGTGCGAATGCTCTAGGTCAACCAAATTAAAATGCCTGTTGTGCTACTGGGCAGTTTTCATTAGGATTCACAACAAAACAAACCGAATTGTGTTTCAGCATGCTGCACAGTCGTCTCCTGAGTGATCAGTCGCAGCTAAAGGAGGAGATGGAGGTGATGAGAAGAGATAATGCTCAGCTCGTAAGAGAGCACAACCATCTGAAACAGAGCTGTGAGGAGCTCAAGAGACTGCACTCGGAGGACCAGAAAGAGGTGGCTGATATGAGAATCCAGCAACAACAGGTATGTGTTGAAGCGATATCCAGCACATATCTAGTCCTACACAGTCTGCTCCAAGGAACAGGATGCTTGATAGCAGAGTTTATGCTGGGAAGAGTTTTGCTCTTGTAGTGTGCTGGTTGTTAAACTGTTATTGTGAAAGATAACAAGACTGAATGTTTTGTGAGAGCTACACAATATTGGTTTTTTTTCTATTTCTAATGGAAGCACTTGAGATGGTACAATGCTGCTTTTTCTTTTCTGCAGTTTGTTAAAATATTGATCTGTGTGATATGACATTCAGTCCTCAAGGCAGCCAGGGCATGTGATAAATTTGTCATTACCTTGTCTCCTGTAAGTGGTACATTTTGGGCCAAATGCTATGTGAGCAGTTTCAAGATACACAAGGGTGTTTTCTCATCCCTGATTCTGCACAACATGATAACCACGGTATCTCTCATCTGACCTTAAATGCCTCAAGTACCAGTCATAAGCTGCTGGTCTAGGAGATTATTTGACGAGATGTAACCGTGCAAACATGGACACGTCTCCCTGCGACACACACATTGGCTTCCTGTCATGACTCCGGTTTCATTTTTTTTCCCCTCCTGCTGACTGATTTATTGGGCTTCCTTCCAGCTTAAAACTGTGGAAACGTTCATGGGCTGTTGGCTTCTGCCCCAGTGTCTTCTGCTGCAGTATTTATCCAGCAGTGAAGCAATAATATGATCATGACGGTAGAGAGTTGAGTGCAGGGCTACTGTGTGTGCATGGCCTGTGCGGTTTATGTGATGGGAACTGCACTGATCGGGCATTTGATGCATCATTGGAGCAGTACATCCTGTCTTACCCAAAAGTGTTGTTAAACATATTTTGCACACATGAATCTCACAGTGAAAAGAGCAGCCTGGAAGGACAAAGACAGTTTGACATAAGGAAGTGGAGACTAACTTTAACTTTATTGTTGCTCAATATCACAAGAGTCTTGGCCCAGATGCCTGGCACTCAGCATATCAGAGTTGGTAACCTGAGGAACAATGTGATATGACACCTTATTATTTACATACAAGTATAAAATTTATTTTTATGACTCGTTATCAGATGTGAAATGGAAATAGATTAATTTGCATTCTGACGTTTACTGTGATGTTCTTTAATACACGGTTGCCATCTGGTGTTTGCATTACGTATCTTACTCTGGCCATTGAGCAAACAGTTTTTTTTTTCTCTCCTATATAAATAAAGGATCGGTTGTCTTGTGTTTTCCTGTCTAGGTTATTAGGGAGAAAGGGTCCTCAGAGGTTCTGAAACTCTATGACACTGCAATGGATAAGCTGGAGGGGTTGAAGAAAGAGTATGACAACCTGAGCAAGCGATACAGTGAAAAGGTAGCCAATCACAACACGGACCTGAGTCGACTGGAACAGGCAGAGGAAGAGAACAGACGGCTGCAGAAACAGACTGACACTTTGATGAAGCAGAGGGATACAGCCATGCACTACCAACAACAGTACTCGGCCTCTATCCGGCGGTAAGAAGCAAACTGGACTTGAGTCTATACATTTTCATCTGGATACATAAAAATACTGTGTGGAATTGCCTCTGTTCTTAATATAGTTATGTGTCCTGCCTGACAAATCTATCATAAAATAGCTTAGACAAGGGGGGGGGTTGTATTAAAAGACTTGTGAATTTGATAAACATGTCAAGCTTTTATTGCAACTATTGGTAAACACGTTAGCATGTGTAACTTAGTGAACCTAGTTTGAAAATGTTTCTGGTGCTAGATCTCTATGGGCTTAGAGTAAATAACATTTTTGTACCTCTGAAAAAGCAGACTAAAGTTCTTAAATATGCATCATTTCTAAATGCTGGAAGGAGAAATAGGTCGTCCTTTTTGGCTTTTCACTACAGGAGAATGGAAACCCAGAATGTTTTCCCCTCTCTGCTTATTTGCTTTAGCAAGTAATGTTTTTCAACCAAATGCCCAGACACACCCCTATTCATGTCACTGTTTAAATAGATTCACAGAGCCAGTTGGATGGCCATGTACCAACTGCACAATGAAGCTGTAAATAAATATTGGCAAAGTATTATTTCAAAAACCTTTGCTGATACAGGAAGCTGTAGAACTAATGGCTTCATAATGTTTGGTGCACTATGTTATTTGAAACTTATTTTTGGTTGCTTTTTCCATGACGTGACTGTCAGCTGTAATTATTTTGTGGTTCCTGCAGAGAAAAATAATAGACCGCATCCCAAAAGCCAAATAACAGTATAAATATTTACAAAGCAAGGTCTTCCCAGTAACCAGCTATCTGTGTGCATCCTGGGATACCATATTTAATCCTGTGTGAGTATAAAAAATTGCTTACAGCACTGGTTCCTATGTCTGTTCCTGTAGTATCCCTGCTCCATTCAACTCATCAGCCAGTTAAAAGTCCTTCCTAAAGTTCAATTCGGAGTGTTGGAGCAGGGAAAACTGTAAAAATGTGCAGGACAGACAGTATTCCAGGACCAAAGTTGAGAACCTGTGATTTATAGAATGAATAAGCTTTTTTTCCAGCCTTGTCATACAGTATGAAACATCAGTACAGTCATGAAACACTGCGAACAGAACTTTTTTTTTTGTACCATGCCAGGTTTGATTCTGTGCAGCAGGAGCTGAATAAAGTTTCAGCTCAGAATAAAGAGCTGCAGAGAGAGATGGAAAGACTGCAATCAGAGATGACCCGGTACAAGAACTTCCAGCTGAAGGCGGTGAAGGATGCCGAGAAGTACAAGGAGGAGCGAGACTCTGTGTTTAACGAGTACAGGCTGATCATGAGTGAACGGGACCAGGTCATCAAAGAAGTGGACAGGCTGCAGACGGAACTGGAAGCAGCTGAAGCCCGCCTCAAAAACAATTCCTCAGAGAAGATGGTGGCCAGTGAAGAGTTGGAAGCACTCAGACAGGTAACAGGGACAAGAGAAGGACTCAAACAAACTCCTTGTGTTCTTACCTTGCAGGATATCATGAACGTAGCGCCCTACAATGTTAGATCATGACCTCAGTGACTGTGAATCAGACCATTTTTATTGGTCAGATAAGTAATAGAGCATGACATGTTGCATTTGCTGATGATATTGTACTTTGTAGGAGCTCAATTCATCACTGGTGGATCGAGACCGAGCCATCTGTGAGCGTAACGAGCTGCTGGAGAAATACTGCCATGAAGTGAAGGATAAAGCAGAGGCTCAGAAAGAGCTGAGTCAGGCCTGCAAAGACATCGAAACAGTACGTGAGGAGCGAGACGTAGCCAGGAAAGAAAGAACTGAAGCCATTATACAGAGGGACCAGCTACTGCGGGAGTACTACCAGGCCAGACAGGTATTTGCTCATGTGTATATGACACCTGAGTCTAACTAAATTACTTGCTATATAATAATAACTCATGAATGAATAATGAATTTTAAATATTAATTTAAAGGATAATAGTATAGGTAATTGCCTAGTCTCTACATTAAAAGTTTATGTTTCCACAGTAAGATACAGCATTACATTTTATGTAATATTGTTTGGTTTATTTGCTGTAATATTTTTTAGGTAGTATTGGATATTTTATTTCATATGCCATCTGTCTAGTTATTACTTCTAAGTGTTAACAGATACATCATTTATTCTACCTTTTGTCTTCTCTGGGCCAGATATTTATAGGGAAAATGCAAAAACAAAACGCAACCCAATCATATTGCAGCAGAAATCACATAAAACAATTGTCTTTATTCGGTTAGACTTCGAATGGTAACAGCACTGTTGTCATGAGACAAGTTCCTCAACTTGTAGCAGGAGACATGATAATAGATTCAAAGTGATAAATGTTTGTATCCAGCGTCTAACTTCTGGATTGTGTGAACAGAAACAAGACACTGCCACTTTGGACATGGAGCGTGCCAATAAAGAGATTGAGGTGTTGAGGAAGCAGTGTGAGGCCATGTCTCAGGAACTGAAGGAGGCTGTGCAGGAGGCCGAGGTGGCAAAGTGTCGCAGGGACTGGGCCTTCCAGGAGAGAGACAAGATTGTGGCAGAGAGAGAAAGCATCCGGTACACACCCAGTTCCATAAACACAAGTTACATCATTCGTGTGTTCTTCTTTTACAGAAATGAAATGCTGATAATCACTAAAACGTTTTAATCAGATCACATGGCCCTAGATTTATTGTAGCATTATTTTATATTCTCTGCCAGGACTCTGTGTGATAACCTGCGCAGAGAAAGGGACCGTGCTGTTAGTGACCTGGCTGATGCTCTTCGCAACCTGGATGATATGAGGAAACAGAAGAACGATGCTGTCAGGGAACTGAAAGAACTGAAGTGAGAGCACTGTTGTTACCTCTATGAAAGAGTTTTGCTCTGTGGCTTGTTGGCCAATGCTGTTGTCTCCCTCTAGTGGCTGTTTTTTGTATGACATATTCAAGGTGTCAATCAGTGACACCCTCCAGGCTTTGTTCTACTTCATTTCATGGTGATCTTAGCCTAAATATCTTGGTGACGGTTTGTAAGTAGTTTCATACAATGTTCCCCTGATTTACCTGTATTTCCCTTCATCTTTTTTTTTTTTAACCCTTTGAAGATGTAGTCTTGAGGCATCATTAGAATTAAGATTCAGGAGGTTTGTTGTCATGTGCACAGTGAAAACACAATGGTTTCGACCATACAGTGAAAAATATGCAGTATATACAGATATATTATGTCCCCATTAAACTTAAATTATAATTATCTCTTATAATTATCTCTCTCTTTCAGTTTTGTACATTAGTTCATGCTGACTGTTCTGTATAGCCATAGTTAAATTCTGTATATTTTTTTGCATTTCTATCATTAGCTAGCTCACTATATTGATGCATATGCAGTGTAGGTAGCCTCATATACATTTGGTAACTCATTACAAAACCATCGTTGTTCTGTTACTTACTTCTGCTTACACCATACTAAAAAACCCCACTGTTAGCCAACTTCTCGTTTGGAACTATACTCAAGCAGTAAAAGAAACACGAGAAAGGCTTGTTTATTTTTGTAGGCATCTCTTCACTATCTGGTCTTGTCTTGTCAACAACGGGGTCCTTAATTGTCCTTGACGTCATATCAGTTCAGATTTATAATTATTTTGCTGACAGAAAAGTTTCCATGTTCATATTGATTTTTTTGGGGGGACATTTTCTAAGAATTAGAAAAATTATTTGAAGTAAAATGGCAGCTCAAGCCCTACAGCCATGTAAAGTTACAATATTGAGCAATGTTGGTAGTATTACAGTAACACAGTAGTATTCAGGACTGTTTGAAAGTACATGTTTCTGCACTGAGATGTTTTTGTGTCATCTGAGAAGGCCTGGTCTGTGTGTGGTGTACACCAGTGTGTGTGCTCTGATGTAATGGCTGTTGTGCTATGCTGTGTTCTGTGTGCGGTAGGGAAAAGATGGAGTGTCAGCAGGAGAAGGAGACACCATTCTACCCACTGCTGGCACACAGCTCACATGATTCAGCCATAGATACAGACTCCTTGGAATGGGAGACTGAAGTGGTGGAGTTTGAGAAGGACAAAGTGAGTCTCTAACACAGCACGACAAATCAGCATTTCTAAATTTAAGTCTACAATTCTCCTTTCTGGATACTTTATCTCTAGGCTTTTAATTCTGAACATGTGCTGTGGATGAAACAATATACACTTACTGTAATCTGTTCTTGTCTGAGCAGGATGACATGGACTTGAAGGCATTGGGGTTTGATGTAGCAGAAGGGGTGAATGATCCATATTTACCAGGAGATTGTGGGATTTTTGTAACCAGGGTGGACAAAGGAAGTATTGCAGATGGGAGGTTAAGGTATAATCACTTAGTAATCGCTTCTTATTTAAATACAGTGATTTCTATGGTCAAACCAGCTGTGTCTCTCCTTCCAGAGTGAATGACTGGCTGCTGAAGATAAATGACATAGACCTAACTAACAAAGACAGGAAGCAGGTCATCAAAGCTGTGCTCAACGGAGGAGGTGTGATCAATATGGTGGTGCGAAGGAGAAAGTCTTTAGGGGGAAGACTAGTTACTCCTGTACACATTAATCTCATCGGGCACAAAGGTATCGCTTTACTCGTTTTCCACACGGGAAAGTGTTAGCTAAATAAAATGACTGTGTTTGTTTCTATTCTCCTTATTCACCTTACCCATGTGGATGATCTTTTCAGACAGTGGCATTGGCCTGGAGAGTGGAGTGTATGTAACAGCTCTAGCAGCTGGCAGCCCCGCTGCGAGAGAAGGGTCCCTTAACATTGGAGATCGTCTCATTGCTGTAAGTTTGCAGTGGCCTGCCTTTTTTTTTTTTTTTTTTTTTTTTGACAAATTATTCATGTTTGTTGAATGATCATATTCACCCAGATCATTTGCCTAGGGATTAGTAGGGATTCCCATAATACAGAATAAAAACCTGTGATCATTTGCATATTCTAGCTTTTTAGGGTCGTAGTAATGTAACAATTACTATACAAATTTCAGCCTTATTTACGCCTTATCCTGACAGCATAATCACAATTTAACTACTTGGGGGTTCGTTTTGTTTGCTTCTGTAACTCTCAAGACAGTTTGAGGAAATTTGTAAACCACGTTTCTGGACTTTTTTTTTTAATGAATGATTTTAATATAGATCCTGTTTTTTCAGCACACACTGGGTTTTATTGATATGATGTGAAACCACCAGAAGCATCTTTATGCTGTT
>JAOTRN010000041.1:11882984-11893094 GCA_028566695.1 Bagroides melapterus | reverse complement strand
GAGGCTCTGTTGAGAGGCTGCAGGGACTCTCTTAGCCTCTCCCTCATGAAGGTGAGTGTATTTCAGTGCACTGCAGTGCTGTGTGTGTGTGTGTGTCCTTTCAAAATGTGGAGATTCTACTTCCACATGCTGGTAGTGTTTGTGATGGGTGCTGTAAGTGCTGTAAGCTTTGTATGTGTTTGTAACCCGTATCAGCTGCTTGGTGTATTTTCACATTTCTTTATAATATCCAGGTCTTTAGGAGTGACATTTAGAAAAGCCCTTAGCAATTTAACATCTGTCTCCTGACCAGTTCTTTCCGCAGGGCACATCAGGCCACAACATCTTTGAGAGTCTGAGGGAGGTGGAGAAGTGCAACGGCAGAATTCACATGTCAGAGGTTCACTCGCGTAACAGCCGGAACCTGAAGCACAATAGCTCCACCCAGACAGACATTTACAGTGGTGAGGCGGGCGGAGAAAGAAGAAAGCAGAGAGCCGACTCTGAGGAGCGGAAGCCCTTCTCTCCCTCTACTCTTCACCCCAGCCCCCTGTGTGCCCGTTATGGTCCCAGCGCCTTCCAGGAGATTTGCTACACACGTCCTGAGTCAGCTGGGCCTGAATGCAGCAGCTTGGAGCCAGTGCCTGACACCAAGCACAGTGGTGGCACCTGGCCCAAGATGGTGGTTGGAGTTCCAATGACAGCAGAAAGCCCAGCCCAGCTGTCCATTTACAAATCGCCCAAGCAAAGGAAGTCCATTTTTGATGCAGACACCTTCAAAAGGCCAGATACACCCTCCAAAATGGAATACCTAACCAGCCATTCTCCACAGCCTTCCAAAACAGACACTTTGACCACACCCCCAACTCCACCTACACGCAGTGATTCTTTCAAGTTCAAGCCGAAGCAGCAGGGCAGCTCAGCCTCAGACTCAACCATCACTGAGAGCCAACAGGAAGAGTGTAATGGGAGTTTATGCTTCACAGAGGTTGCACATGAGGGTAGAGTGCTCAGTTCTAGGAAGTCATGTGAAGAGGACATTGGGCGCACACGGCTTGATGAGCCTGAGGTCAAGCGGCCACGTCCCAAATCAGCCCCAGCTCTCAGGCGCAGAATGACCCCTCAGTCCATCCCCCTGCATAGCTTTCAGGTAAATTTGGAAGCTTTATTGCATGCTTCAGTTAGCTTCACAGCTTGAGATTTTGAGGTTTTTGGGGTACACTTATGGTCTCCTATTAATTTGGTGTGCATGGTTTTTTTTGTGTGCCAAATTTACATTTATTGCATTGCTGTGTTGAACAGAGCCACTCTAACGACGGGGACAGTTTAGACCAGAGGGATGTGTTGCGCTCATCTCCTAGCCGCCTTCACAGACACAGCGTAGGGTTTGTTCCCACACTCCATAGCCATAATGGAACCCTGCCACCCAGTAAGTCCATTCTAAAGAAATGTAACTGTTGCAGTGAATCCACTTCATGTACTGCATACATTTATTCATCAGAGTAATTTCTAAGGCCAGTTTTATATAAAAACAGACATTTTCATCATTTGGTCAGGTTAGCTGATTTCCATAAGTTCAATATCATTTTTTTCATGTGTTGTGTGTAACAGGGCCAAGGAACCATAGACCATAATATCAATCCACTTGACCATGAATTTAGATGCTAATATTAGATCCTGAAATAGGCTTTTCACAAAAAAACACTGGCAGAAATGCACAGAACAGGCAATAAAGAACAAGTGTTTGTTTTTCTTATTGAAATATATTCTTGGTCTTGACTCTAGACTCAGTACATCGAGGTCTGTCCCCATGCACAGCAGTGACAGCTGTTATGAGGAACCCTGTTTACACTGTCCGCAGTCACAGAGTGCACACCAGCAACTGCCCCTCCGTCATCAACCAGATCTGCCATCAACACACACATCCCAGGTACCGTAAGGCGTAAACATGCTGCATTTTATTGGTGGATATCTGTTAGATGACAAAGTTCCAGCCAAACAAGACTACACATTCTGCTTTGTAGACCAGTGGTTTCAGAACATCTCTGAATTGTAGCTGTTGTTGGGTTGGGTGAATGGAATTATTTGTCAGGAATTAAGCAGGTTTTAAGAAAGAAATTATAGAAGGAGAGCAGAAAGAGAAACAGTAGTGGGAATAGCTCCCCCTTGTGGACAGTTGTCACCTTCCTCATGTTAGCAGTCCAGCTTCATAATACGACTTGCGACACCAATCAAACACATTCTTTTAAAGTAATTCATATATTCTTAAAAGCACATAAATGTTATTCCCATTTTGTATGGTGCTGTTCACACTGACTTTCTTTTCTTCCCACTCTGTGTGTGATTCTCTCTCTTTCTTGCATGCTTGCTTGTGTTTTCTCTCTCTCTCTGTCTTTCACACTCTCTCTCTCTTTCTCTCTCTCCATCTGTCTCTGTGTCTATGTCTCAGTCCACAACATCAAGGGCGTCTGAGTCTGGACCTTAGCCAGAAGCGTTCTGCTGAGTACTCAGAGTCCTCCCGCAGCAGCCAAACCTCTCATGGCACCAACTCGCTACCATCCAGTGCCAGACTTGGTCAGTGTCCACTTTGCCTTCCTCTCATCTTTCACCATCTGGGACATAGTTTGTGTATTTTTACTCATAGTGTTGCATGTGCCTGAGTGGCTCTGTCTGCTTTGCAGGTTCTTCCAGTAATGTACAGTATCGCACAGAAAGGATAAAAATCCCTCCCACACCACGGTATCCACGCTCAATGCTGGGCTCTGACAGAGGTATGCAGCTCCACACACATTAATGGTCTTTGATATTTCATGATATTCAGATCTCTACGTTAATTACTGTTACTAATACAGAAAAGTTTTCAATCCTAAATGGAAGATTATCGTTTCATTTTGTTGTCATTATTTGTGACATTTGTGTTAACATGCTAGTTCTGTCGTGTGTGTGTGTGTGTGTGTATGTCTTAGGGTCTCTGTCGCATTCAGAGTGCAGCAGTCCCAGTCTCATCACACCGCCCATGTCCCCACTTAATCTTGAGACATCCTCGTTTGCTTCCAGCCAGTCCCAGAACTCCATCTCCACACGGATCTCCGTCAGTCCCGTACCCACGGGAGACCACAGGAAAGACAGGTACAACCCTCCCATCAATTCTAATGCACTGTTGCCCAGCAACAGCTCACTTTTGTATGTCTAATGTATGTCTAGCTGTCTGTTCAGTGCACTCAAGCACTTGCCCAGCAACAGCTCTTAGAAACCTTATCGGAATGTGTGGAAAGAAACTTTTTTCCCCTCTCTCTCTTTTTCAAAGATTGGTTCAAAGGTGATCATTATTTCAAGCCATTCCTTCCATTACCTGTTTAATTCCTTTATGATGTTTTAACATCTGTCTGCATTCATCTTTTTAAACTTGTCTTCCTTCAGTCTGAGTCTTTCTGCTTCTTTGTAGATTTTCACACAGTGTCTCTTCTGCCTCTGTTCTTTGCTTCCTATGAATCTTTCAGATCTCTGTACCGTAACAGGTCATTTCTGAGAATCCCTCTGGCTGCTAGGCCTAGGTTCTCCTCTCTCAGGAGCCTGAGGTTTGTTTTCTTGTCAGTCATGCACAGGAAATGCTTGATTGACCTTCTTCTTTGCAATAAAGACCTGCATTCAATATTACTGGCTGTGGAAATCCCTACTTGTATGTGGTATAGATAGAATGAAAGTGGGTTGACTGAAGTGAATCATTATTTTTGTAAAGGCTTGATATAAATAAGTTGATTAGGTTTGAATATACAGTGATTCCTATTTGTAGTCCGAAGGTTTTCTTTACATAGAATTGGGTGTAAATTGACCTTTGTCCAATTACAATAATTAATGTAATTGATTTTGCTGAAGAACCACAAAAAAAAAAGATTTTATAACTGCTGCATTTTTCTTCTTGTTGAACTTTTTTACATGCAGGCCTTTTTGAGTTGATAGTCCCCACCTTTCTGGATTTTTGCTTATATCCTTCTTGATTTGTTTTTGTGTTGTTGCTGTATATTCCATGTAACTATAGCGCTGTATATGTAGTCAGCTAAAAATGCTATACCTCTCTGCCGGTTGCATGAAGATACGCACTGGTTATGTGTCTGTCAAGGAAGACAGTGTGGAGCATATTCTACGGGACAGCGTTTCCCAACTCCAGTCACTCCTACACAGCTTAATTCTGCTGTTTTTTTTTTTTTTTTCTCACAGCTTAATTTCTTACTGTCAAAAACTCCTCAAATCGGCATGTTGTCCTCACTTGAGTTGTGTGAGCTGAAGCCAAGACAGTCTTAACACGTTCCTTATTCCTTATGTGCACCTTTTATAATTATAGTGTAGATACGCAGTGCACTCCTGAAATTCCACAATACACTGCAACGTTAGGGTACAATGCCGACCATTAGATCGTTACACTTGGGCACGCTGGGGAGTATCAGACACTTGGCACGACTGGGGTCGGTATTCACTGTTCTAATAAGAAGGGGTGATATCTGATAGTGACACTGTTGTAATGTCTGTGCTCTGAAAGGCCGTATCTGGAGGAGCCGAGGAACGTGATTGTACATAAAGGTTCTGAACCTTTGGGCATCTCCATCGTCAGTGGTGAGAATGGCGGTATCTTTGTATCCAAGGTGACTGGAGGCAGCATTGCTCACCAGGCAGGCCTGGAGTATGGAGACCAGCTACTTGAGGTCAGTACTATGAAATGTACAGAATTATTCTTCATCAGTATTTTACAATTTGGGTTGTGGTTGTTTAGTAAGTGTCTCTTGTCTGTAATTTTCCTTAGTATAATGGGATAAACCTGCGTAATGCCACTGAGCAGCAGGCGCGCCTGGTCATAGGTCAGCAGTGTGACACCATCACAATCATGGCACAGTACAACCCACACATGTACCAGCTAGGCAACCACTCCCGCTCCAGGTATATATCGTGAAACTGGCTTTATTGTGGTAGCATTTGGACATAGTTTTAAGTCATATCTTTTGGCTATAGTTCTCGGCTGGAGCCGGTGAGCAGCCAATCCACTCCTCAGGGCAGCGGCACTACAACACCTGATAACCACTCAACCATAGACACACTCAGTGAGCAGGATGAAGGAACCCTCACTCCATCATCCAAACAGACCACACCTACCACCAGCCCACACAGCTTCATCAGGTACAGTGTTTTACAATCCAAGTCAATACACAAAGTCACAAACGCCAGACCAAAACGTGGGAAAAGGTTTTGAAAAGTATCATGTAATTTACATAAATATTTTTCATGCTCCGGTCTCAGAATGTCATCGGAGGGCAGTAAAAAGATTCCAGAGCCACGAGTAGTGTCTGTGAGGAAAACTCAGGTGGAACTTCAGATTTGTGGGGGAAATCTGTGTGGGATTTTTGTGGAGAATCTGGAGGAGGACAGTCCTGCTAAGTTGGCAGATGTCCTAATGCCTGGAGACATGATCTTGGAGGTGAGTTGCCTTTGATCTTAGGGACATTTGTAATCGTGTGGAAAATTTTCATATCCTCAGGAAAATTTGAAAAGCATATGGAGGCCTAGAAGCTTAAAGATTTATATCAGAACTACTTCTCAAACTATTATTGACTTTAGTTTTAGATGAATTGCACCAAATTGCTCTTATTTTTCTCTGGGCAGTGGTTGTGCTGATTAACTGTGAGTAAAAGATTGACTCATTCTTCCTCTCCCTGGCTGCTTTGTTCTGCTTCTCTTCCAATGTCATTACAACTCCAGGCCTTTTTGTTGTTCAGCATTGATCACCTGTTCCTGTCCGCTCTTATTGAACTTGAGTAATCTTTCTGAGGAAGGAAAGGGAATTGCTAACATCCCTGTCACAGCCACCTTTAGCTCTCTGAGAAATGAGTAGAGCATGCTCTGCAGCTCCTGCTCATCCAGACAAAGCATTTCATCTAGCAGCGCATTGAATTGCCGAAGCTGGAAATTGATTATGGGGCACATGATGTACAGGATGGTTTTCATTCCACATGTGCCATAGGCTTTTCACATTTATCATGTTTTATCCCTCTGTCTGAGCGTGTATCACTGTTCTGTTTGTTCAGTATAACTCGATGGTTATGAAGAATAAGACTGCAGAAGAAGCTTACCTGGAGATGCTCAAGCCAGCAGAAATTGTCACATTGAAAGTACAGCAACGTTTGGATGAGTTTAACCAGGTTAAAGGTACTGCTGGAGATGGATTTTACATCAGGTACTGCAGACCATTATTCCCTAAGCCCTTTTTTTTTAATACTATGCACTATTACCATTTACTAATTTGTTGATTACTTAAAAATGGTTACAAAATGTTGAAGCTCTGTTAAGAAAAGCTTTTAATCTCTTTACTTCTATGTGAGGTGGAGGTAGAAATTTCATGCACTATGTAGGCTGTATGTATGTCTCTGCCTTATGTTGATTGTAATAGTGTCTTTATTAATGAGAAAATCCGAAAAGGTATTCTGTAGTGGCAATGACGAGTACAGCAGTGTGCTGTTCAGAAATAGATTGGTTTGTTTTTATAAATGAAAGTTTTCATTGTGCAGGTGTTGTAGTTTTACATTTTCGGTCTACTATGAACAATTTCTACCTGTACATATGAACTGAGCAGGGCTGAGGAGCATTCCCACTAAAAGCTGATACACTTTGATGTCACATTCTCTTTCTCTCAGAGCACTTTATGACCGAGTGGCTGAGACAGAGCAGGATCTGTCCTTTAAGAAGGATGACATTCTCTATGTGGATGATACACTACCCAGTGGCAACTTCGGCACCTGGATGGCCTGGCAACTAGATGAAAATGCACAAAAGATGCAAAGGGGTCAAATTCCTAGTAAATACATGTTAGTGAAGTCATAACATTCAATTTGGAACATCCTGCATGTAGAATGAACTATGGCATGGCATGTGGGCATAATGTAGAGTATTGATTGTATATACCCTATATGGAGTTACTGTAAATATAGAGTTGTTATTTGGGCTTTGAAATGGGCCATTTTCACTGTGTTACAGGATGGATCAGGAGTTTTATCGTAGACACAGCATGACTGAATTGAAGGATGAGACAGGTTCGAGTAAAACACTCTCTGCAGCTGCTCGCAGATCTTTCTTTCGCAGGAAACAGAAGCACAAACGCAGCAGCTCCAAAGATGGCAAAGACCTACTAGCTCTGGATGCCATTAGTACAGATTCCATCCCATTTTTAGAGGGTAAGATGATGTCCAGTACACCCAGGATTACTGCAATGTTGTGTTTGTAAAATTAAATAGGTTATTGTATAGTAGTGTATTAGCAGATTTTATGAAGTCGGGCTGAACTATACATTTTTTTGGTCGTTTCCAGCTTCAGATAACATGTAGTATTTTGTGATGTTTGGTTAGACTGCGTGAGCCTTGCTTATCAGCGAGTGCAGAAGGTGGACTGCACGTCTCCCAGGCCAGTGCTGCTGCTCGGGCCGCTGGTGGACCCGGTTAAAGACATGCTTGTGAAAGAGTCTCCAGGGAAATTCAGCAGATGTGTACTCGGTGAGTTGACACTGGCACATAGCAAACCACAATATTGCTGTATGTGTCCTGATGCACTGTAATGCTGCTGCTCATATTGAGATGCTCACATGGATCTGGGAGAGTTAAATGTTTTCCTGTTTAACATGTAGCTTTTCTCAAAAGTTATTCTTTAAATGGACTTTTAATTTCTCCCCCTCATATCTATAATGTTAATCTTGTTAACAAGCACTCAGTGTTACTCACTGGATAAGACTAAAAGCTTTAATGTTGGAACTTGTCTTTGGTGCTGATTCAGAGGTAATGAAGGCATCTCAGCAAGCCATTGAGCGAGGGGTGAAGGATTGCCTTTTCATTGACTACAAACGAAGGAGTGGCCATTTCGATGTCACAACTGTTGCTTCCATCAAGGAGATCACAGAAAAGGTCTGTCCCATTTCAGGTGATATAAATGAGACAAGACATTTTTTAAGGAACACTATGCTAATACTGGGTAGGGCGTCAGTTCATAGTGGCATGGATACCACAAATTTTCTAAACATTCCTTTGAGATTTCATGATCTCATCATCTTTGGGATATTGTAGAACGGGAGATTTTCATGCTTTTATGAAATCTCCCATTCTACCATATCACAGAGTTGTTCTGGATTGGATTCAAATGACCGGGAAGACCACTGACGAACACTGAACTCATTTTCATGTTCATGAAACCACCGTGAGACAATTTGTTCCTGTGTTTGTAACCATTTATTGTTTATGTATCTCTGAACTGAAGTTGCTCTTTCCTCTGTTATTTTCTTTCTCAGGACTGCCACTGTTTGCTCGACATTGCACCCCATGCCATTGAAAGGCTTCACAGCGTTCACATATATCCAATTGTCATTTTCATTCGCTACAAAAATGCAAAGCAAATAAAGTAAGTGTCCAAATCCTTTCCCATATAAGGCTCTCTTATATTTGACAATTGAATACACATAGCTCCTAGTAGGATTAGGATTGATGTTTTGTCCATGTTTGGCATTTCTAGTCTCCACAAATAAATGATTTGCCTGAATGCTACTGAAAGCCTGTTGGGCTGAATTGTCCCTGGCAGACTCTGAGCTCTTCTCCAGAGACCAGGGGTCTCATTTAACAACCATGTGCATGAATAGGTTTTGTGCGTAAATTATGTATAGTCACATTTGCGAGGTGAGTATATGTAGAACTCCAGACTATGCATATGCAGAAATACTTGGTGATAAAGTAATTCCTGCATATTGGTGGTCCTTAATCACAGAATTAGAAAATGTTCGATGCATGCTTTGATAAATGAGACCCCTGGAGTCATTTGTGAAACTGAGAGCCTCTGTAAGGTGCACTGCAGCAGTTCACCCTACATGGCTGACTGTGAACTGAAAGCTGCTGCTCTTAAGCAGATGGCTATTATCTTAGCTCCAGTTTTCTGTGAAAGATATATGACACATTTTAAAGGAAAGTCTGTGTGGGGGGGGGACTGGGGGGGGGAGGTGTTAGTTTGAGGGATGCTCTCTAGAACGTGCACAGTAATGCTTTATAGTGATTGAAGTAAATGAAAGGAATGGAAGCTGACTATATAGCTTAGTATATGCTTTACTGCTTCATACTCTACATGTAGAACTTAACAGAGCCACTACTGCTGAATAAGTGTGGCTTTAAATTTCATTATGCTCCTTTGAAGAGTGACACAGATAACTAATGATGAAATTATCCCAGTAGAGCACCATAAATTGATGGAATCCCACGAGCCATAAAAGCCATGCTTCCTGTCAGGATCCTTGTTATCCTTGACATGTATCACTAACTAGATCACCGAATGAGTACAGCATTTAGAGATTGTAAGAAATCACATTGCTGTTTTTTTTTTGTTTTTGTTTTTGTTTTGTTTTTTGAGGCTATCAGTACTAAAGGCTAGTATTTTTAACTGTGTATATAATCATCATCATGTCAGTACATAATGTGCTCTTTACAATGTGCCTCGTATAGAGAACTGAAAGATCCAGTGTATCTGCGGGATAAAGTTTCTCAAAAACATTCCAAGGAACAGTTTGAGGTTGCGCAGAAGATTGAGCAAGAGTACAGCAAATTCTTCACAGGTTTGGACATGGATTTAGTACTTTAATCTCATTTTTTTTGCTCGTTTGTTTCAAGGATCATGCTAGTCATGGTTCTGCTCAGCAGTGCGAGTGATCGTAAAACTGTGAACTGATGATGGTTTCTTTTGCAGGTATTGTCCAAGGAGGCATGTTGCCCTACATTTGCACTCAAATCGTGACTATAGTGGATCAGGAGCAGAGTAAAGTCCTGTGGACTCCACTGGGCTCGCCTTAGGTGGCTGAGCCAGTCCTCTCCACTTACTGCCTCACACACACCTGAGCTTACAAACACTATGCTTTTACACTCGCACTACACACAAAGGTACACTACAGCGAGCATTGCATTTTTTTTTTCTTTTATTTCTTCATTTATGTTTAAGTGTAACTGTTTTATGTTTAATTGTAACATTTTATGTGTAACTGTAATGGAGCCTCTTTTTCGTGTGTGAATGTGTGTGTGAATGTGTGTGTGAATGTGTGTGTGAATGTGTGTGTGAATGTGTGTGTGA
>JAOTRN010000041.1:11832310-11843628 GCA_028566695.1 Bagroides melapterus | reverse complement strand
AATGACTTCCTGAGCCTGTGAATCATAGCAGTGTGCTATTTGGCCTACACTCTGCTAGGTGTGCTGTATGTGTTAGGCAGTGTGTGATAACACACACACACACTGGCCATGTGTTCAATAAACTTTAGTGTGAGTCATGGCTGAGAAGATATAAGGAGGTTTTTTTAAACACCATATTGCATTCCTCTGTTTTATAGGGTTAATACACACACACACACACACACACACACACACACACACACACACACACACACACACACACACACAGAGATAGAGATAATGTTAGTTACAAAAAAATCAGCTATTATTCAACATAAAATGTGATTATAACTTTTTTTTTTATAACTAAAAATTACAATGAGCTGTTCTCTGAAAACTAACACGTTGTTGCATCGGCAAGTTATTGTGGTGTAAGAGGAATAAATCACCATAGGAATAATCAACTGTTTTTTCAGCATCAATCCATCTAGTTTCACAGATGAAGCTTTCAGGTGTTTTCCTTTGTTTGTGACGTATCCTTTTTCTTAGTACTAGACATGAGCATCGGTATTGAAGTCAGGTGCAAAGTCTTTACCCTCATGCTTTGGTGAGAAATGAAGATGAAGGAGTGAACACATAAAGTGTACAGCCAATGTGACCGCTAATTCCTTAGGTTAGTTCTTTATACAAGCAATGAAAAGGAATGTGGGCTGACCAGATAACTTTTATGTTGCACGTGTGCATCTTTGTGCAGCCCACTGTCCTATTATAACTTAAAGTTAAACTGTTCTTTACTGCACTAAGCCATGTATGAAGAAGAACTGCAGAAATATGAAATATAA
The DNA here is from genome assembly GCA_028566695.1 of Bagroides melapterus. NCBI lineage: Eukaryota > Metazoa > Chordata > Actinopteri > Siluriformes > Bagridae > Bagroides > Bagroides melapterus. Next base: position 11,842,807 of record JAOTRN010000041.1, on the reverse strand, counting down.
AATATCTTGTATTCTTTGTGATGACTTTTGTTGTTATGTTTGCATGTGTGTTTGTGGCAGGAGGCCCAGAAAGTGAATATTGGGCAGGCAGATGGGCCACTGAAGAGCCAAGATGAGAAGGATGATGCTCCGGCTAGTGAGGTGGGCTGGATGACCTCGGTGAAAGACTGGGCCGGGGTTATGATCTCAGCACAGACTCTCACAGGCAGAGTACTGGTGAGTGTAGAACAAAACACACACACACACACACACACACACACACACACACATAGGCAAATCCAGCCTCAGCCACTCACACTTACCTCTCATTGAAGTTCTCTACTGAAAAACCTAATGTCTTCTGATTACATCCCTGCCTCACTGATGTACTGACAGAAATGATACTTAAGTGGTTTGAGCTGTAACATGCCAGTATGTGTGGACTACGGTGTTTTTATCATTATGTCTGAATGATAGTTTGGGAATTTAGACTGAATGATAAGACATACAGTACTTGGTGGTCTTTATTATCTCAGCTAGTACAGCTAGCACCTCAGCCATCACTAGACCTAATGTCTGAGGTTATTTGCCACATAACAAAGATTGTTTAGATTGAGTGGACTGGGAAAATTAGAGCGGCTCCATTTTTAAGACCTTGCAAATGAAATCTGGAAGCCCCTTAGTTCGACTCATCTGTGCCTACCAAGGCATCTGTGATATCTCATGTACCAAGAGGAAAATGAGGCTGGATTGCGGCATGTTTTACATTGCATGTGCATTGTGAACACAGATAGAGCGAGTGGCTGAGCATTCACTGGGCCCGGGCTAATATTTCTGTTTTTAACATTAGTCAGCTGCTCTCAATAGTGTAGCCAAGATAGTTATATTATATAATATGATAACTCTGTCAAGTGCTGTGGATGTTTTTGTGTGTGAAAAGGATTTATTTACTGAGATTAGTGCTAGTCATCATGTATAAATGAGCTTCACTCTTTTAGCCTTTCTAGGAACTCGTTTAGCAAATTCTAGGTGTGCAGATTGTCAAAACATTTTGTAAAGTGAATAAGAATAAGAGAGATTATGTGAAATGGACAGAGTTCATGTTGAAAGTTTGGAGGTCCCTGACTGGGTTTTATGCTTCTGATAAAGCCTTAAATGCTTTGTTTCTCAGACAAATGCAGGTAGCAAGGAATGTTTAATTTGGGCATTATTTTCAAAAAAGTTATAAAGGGTCTTGAAATATTTAGTAAAATGTAGGAATGTAGGAAAAGCAGTCAGGATATGGGGGCACATTTTTAAAACGGAAAAAATAAAAAGACTGTGTTAATTCAGTGTTAAACACTATACAATTGTATATGAATATTTATTATATTCTTTTCATTTTGTATTGCAAATATTAACAAAACTTGCTTTATTATATTTTTTCAATCCAGAATTTTCAGTTATTGTAATTTTATTGAGTCCTTGCAGTTATTAGCATATTTAGCTTGTGACTTGAATTGGTTGTTAATCCAAACCCCAGTATCATAAAAAAGGTTGGCTCTTGGAAAAGTGGAAAGTGGAAAGTCCAAGTGTAAAAAAGACTCAATAAATAGCCAAAATATTATTGTATATATGAATAGTTGGATTATAGAATAAATCTGAACTGGGAGGGATTTAATTTAGAATTAAATGGGTTTCTGGATGTAAAAAGTCTGAGAGCCCTGCTTTCTATTTTACTGGTGATTGTCCTCTTTGATTGAGTAATTACTCTGCTTAGTCTGTGATTATTCTGATACTTATAGATTCAGTGCAGATGTTTGGATGAGCTGTAACATAAATGTCTGTCAGGGTTCAGCAACTATGTAGAAATTTCCACATGATTTCAACACAATCCATCTGTACTGTCTGCCTGTCAGTTATTTTGCACATGCACTGGCAGCCCCTTTATGAAGGTAGTGTAATAATGAACAGAAAGCATATCCCTAGTGTGATGGAGCAGGAGATTTGTGAGAAATCTTATGAAACCAGTGGCAAAAAAGACTGACACTCAGCCAAAAGTTTTACTTTGACCGTGACTCATAATACATTATACTAAAAAGTCTAAGAAACTGTAACGTGCATTATAAAGAATCCGAAGATTTGAAGGGTTTAAAAACTGACACTTTAAAGCCTGTGTGTTGTCCCTGGCCAGATGTTAAAAATACCAAATAAACAGTGTTAGGAAATGGAGGTAAACGTACAGTAACGTAGGTGCATGCACTGTACAGTATACAGTCAGATTTACACTGATGAGCCATAACAGAAATCGATGTGTTGGATTCAGGAACAGTTGATAAAGAGCTGAGTGAGTGCACTGCAGACCGGGCAGCGTGCTCATACTGACCCTTGTCCATCAACAAAAGTGCCTGTAATGAATATATGAACATCAGAAGTGGATGGTTGGCCAATGGAAGAAAGTGGTCTGACCTGTGAATCTCATTGTCTTTTACTTCACGTGGCTGATCGATGGTGCCTGCACTGCTTAACTCAGGAAGAAATGGCACAAGGATGCATTCTGGGAAGAAGACAAGCCAGAGGAGGTGAGAGAGTGATATTCTAGGAATGTTCTGCTGGGTCCTGGCATTATTCAGGATGTTACACTGCCAAAATTATTCAGCAGTGTTTGAGGAACATGACAAAAGTTCAAGGTCAACAATTCCGATCCAAGGTCCCACCTTGTAATTTACAGAACTTAAAGGCTCTTCTGCCAGTTACCATTCCTCAATGGGTCAGAGCTGTTGTGGTGACACCTACACAAGAGACCTACACGATATTAGGCAGATGGTTTTAATGTTTTGGCTGATCGGTGTACAAAAGGAACTGAAATGAATCTATACACATAATCCACTTGATACATGATGAAATATGCAGCATTATGTTCTCTACGCTACAAATATTTATTGTTTGTTTTGAATGAATTGGTGAGTGATTACATCCTGCTCAGACATTCTTCTGATGCAGCTGCATACTGTATGTGCTGTAAGCCGTTTTATTAACCTGATGCCACGTGTGCCATTATATAAACCGCACAAGTTGGTCATATATAGCATGTGGGCATGTATGTGTTTGTGTTTGCATTCTCAATGATATGGAAAATGTGTTAGAGGTCCCTGCATCCTCCTTCACTACCTTCTATCTGACCTTTCGTTTAAGAGAGGGCTGTTTTATTTAAGGGCTGGGCCATCTCTCAGCTGTAATGTAATTGAGAGAGTGGGAGTATTGTGCTAGAGCTGTGGCAGCACTGTGAGCATTATACTCCTGACTGTGGATCCAGCTGGAGCACTTTATCACCCCCATAAATCATCTCCCAATCTTCTACCACTCTGTCCCTCCTGCTATTGCACACTGACCACAAAGAAACAGAACACTGGAGATCTATTAGTGATATATGGTGATGTGGAGACACTTTCATTCTTTTTTGACCTTATCTACAGAAGAAGTTCCTAGCCACCTGTGTCCTGCCACATGATAATGGCTCATCTGGCCATCTTTAGGATGGCAAACAGTGAACAAATAAATTATTGAAATAAAACTAACCCCAACACACACACACACACACACAGACACACACAGTATACATGCAACACATCATATGGCCAGCTGTCCACCATATTCCCCATCTCCAGTGCTCCTAATGAAACCTGCATTCACAGACAATACATCCCATGCTTCTGATTAGAAGACCAAGCTGTCAGCTAGCAGGTGCAGGAGTGCTGGTACATGAATGATGAATGCTAGAGACTCTTCCAAAGAACTGGTCAGCTAATCTCCATCTTTGCCTTCACTACCATGGAAGCAGTTGGTAAACAAATGGCCAGCTGATGATATCATACAGTAATGTCCACTGCAGGTAGGCCTTTAGTAAAATAGTGAGATCAAATTTAGAGCACAGCATGTACACACACACACACACACACGAGACACATATCATACACTAAATGTGAACCAGAATATGTTTATCCGCCATGCATGTTACAAGGAATTTGTGTTATGCATGCACATATAATAAAAAAGATCTTGTGGAATCAAGGCCACAAAAAAAGTGAGACTGTTTTGAGAGCAAAGGAAGTGCAGCCAGTGCAGTGCAGGTCCAGTGTTAGTGTAGTGTTCCTAATAAAGTGCTCGGTTAGTGTATTTGTACAGTGAAATCCTGTGCTGCGGTTTAGGTTTAAACGTGAAATGCATTGTGGATGATGAGAATTAACACTGGGCTTTCACTTGACAAGGACATGTGTACAACCAGAAGTTAATTTAATATACCACAACATCTATTTATATGAAAAAGCTTTTTTTTTTTTTTGCTGCTTAGAGAAAAGGTGTAGCAGGAAAGACTGTCAAATTATGCTATACTATAACATCCTATAATCTTTTACTATAACCTCCAAGGGTAACAATATGACATTTGATTAATAGAATGCATTGTACATGAATATTTGAACAACATTGAGAAAGTAAGAAAGTGTTGTAGGATGGCCACAGTTATTTATTTGCATGGCTGAACCCTCACCTGTGCCCATTAACACACCTGACGTTATTTCAATGAAAAAAGTCAAACCACTGGGGAAGTTGGAAAGGATGTATAAAAACTTTGAGCTGCACTTCCTCCCTCCTCATCACACCCTCACAGCTACTCTCTTTCACTCACCCTCTCTCTACCTCTCACCCAGTCCAAGACAGAGGTGGGACTCTACTGCATACTGTGAGTGTGAGTGAGAAGCAGCATGAGAAGGATGTGTGACTCTCTCCTTCTCCTTCCACAGAGTGTTGCTGTTCAGTCCAACACCTTTTTTCTCCTACTGTGTTCTGAGCTACTTTATAAATTATACGCTTTACATACTTCATACACACTGAGGCACTGTGACTGCAATCATCATACACATACTATCAGAAGCAGCAATATGTGGGTGTTTTTGTTTACATAATTGATGTAACTGTTAGCATCTATAGGTACTCTGTGGATTTGTGTGTGTGTGTGTGTGAGAGAGAGAGAGAGTGTGGGTGGATGGATTCATGCCCTCGATCAGGGTTCTTCTGCAGCTTAAAATTGCAATGAACATCCGTGCATGGTGAGCCTGGCCAGTAACCATAGAAACAGCAGTTTACCTTTGCTCCTGCGTGTGTTGTGCAGGAGTGCCAGGCTGTTTAGATTCTCAGAGAAGTTGAGAGCTCGCTTCCTGCCTCCTCCCTCCAGACTTAAAGCTTCCTTTTGCAACGGGCAAAAGACAAGAAAGCCGAGAGTAACCTACTCTGGTCTGGACGGTTAGATAAGAGCATTAAGCTATGCATGTATAGTGACGCTGTGGCAAGTAAAGACTTCAGAAATCAATTGCCCTCAGACAAGCCTCCCGTCTTTGTCCGTTGCTCGATGACGTTGTGGAATGTAAAAGATCAAATGTTTCCTGAGGGAGTTCATTTAATTATAAAATCTATCTAAATCAATTGAATTGAATTGAATTAAATCAACCTATCATAATTTAACGTTATTAAGAAGAGAACATCTTTATATATTATACATGTCTGAATACATGTTCATGTGAGGCTTTCTCTTTCTCTTTCTCTCTCTCTCAGCCACTTCATACAGCGTGTTCATTTGTTTATAGATGTGCATTTACTGCGTCACTTCCGTATCAGTCACGCACAGTAACAACCAACATATGGCTTGACAGGTGTTAATATAAAGGACATGCAGGAGGAATGTCACCTGTGACTGAAAAGCACACATGTTCCTTTTGTTTTCGGTTGTTTACTCGTAGCTTCTCCTGTGAAAGTATAAACAGGATACTCCATGATGGCTACGAAGACATCCTGGATATTTTGTAATGCTCACTGTGGTGCTAAAACATTAGCGCACCTAAATGAGACTTTAGCCTTTTCACAAAGGATTACAGACTGTTGGCCTGGCCCACAAATGTGATTTATCTCTGTGCACGTGTGGGGGTGGAAGTGATGAGAATAACAGCCAACAGGAAACCAGCCTTGTGCTGCTGGTCTGAACTCACTCGGGCTCTGTATCTGTGAATGTTATATTCAAGATTTAAGCCATGCAGTCTGATTGTCACTGCTCTGTGAATTGCATGTTTTCATAGTTCATTATCCAAAGAAAAATTCTATTATTCTAAGATAAATGAATAAACATTCTACTCTATCCAGTTTATCAGGAAAGAAATGTTGGACGTATTAAGGCCAATTTTAATTATGCGTTCCTTTTTTTTAAGCATGATCAGGAAGCCCCTGAGCCTGTCGTGACCACGGACCTCTCAGTATGTTCCACTGATGTCTGTCTCAGATGTCAATCACACAATGTCTGTGAGAGAAAAGTAAAAAAAAAAAAATCTAATAATTACCTGAAATATGATGATGGGCTCACTGAACTTTTTAAGAAATTGCTGTTCAAACTCTACCTGCTAAAAATACTTAGTCTCTGGGTTGTGTAACATCTAAACACAGCCTGGTTGAGATTTCAGTATTCTTTAAAAATGATTTTTTTTTTGTTTGAAAGAATTGAAGTTTCTGTTTCTTTAAAAAGCACTTCATGAACATATCTAACCTGGAAAATATTTAAGCTTCTCATCCTCAGAGTGAACCTTTCAGAGACACAGTAAACTCCAGAAAGGTAAAATGAACTTATTGGGTTTAAATCATTAAATCAATCAGCAAAATCCTGTTTCATAATAATTCATTCTTTATCAGGTGTAATTTGATTCTTTACGTCATTCACACCTAGGGACAATCAAAATGTTGAGCTAGTCTTAACTTTATGGCAGAAGCAACCAGTTTTGGACTAATATAAACCAGCAAATATGAGGAAATATGATATCGGGGATGGCAGTCTCACTGAAGAATATAAAATAATTGTTTAAGTGAATCCTTGTGGTTTATGCAGTCACTGACCTTTTTCTTAAAGGTGCCTATAATACGCAGTTGAATATATTTCACTTACTATCTTTAAAAGAAAACGGTGTCTATTTTTTATTAATCATAAACAGACTTTTCTGCTTTTGTCTCTGTGTGTGACTGACGTGAAAAGAGTGTGTGTGTTCAGGGAATGACCTGTGAGAGAACGTGTGTGAGGGCAGGGCAGAATTCACACACGCAGCAGTGGCAGGTCACTCAGAGATTTCATGTGTATTTGTGTCTGTGTGTCGTATCTCACAACCATTTAGCTCCATAGCAGGAAATGTGTAGAGGGGCTGAAATGACAAGCTCCAAATAGAGGGAAATTCTAATTTGGTGTTAATCCTTCACTATTGTAAACATCAACAGGGGGTTCTGCTATTGTCCCTGGTACTGCAGGAGAAATACAACTAAACAACATTAGCAGTAATAAAAAATGCATTACATTGGGGCAATGGCTTTCTTTGTCAATTGCCATATAATTTGACTGTCATTGTTTGGCCTCAAACGTGAATGTCTTTTTTGATGCTCGTAGAAATGGCAGATCCTCGTGTGTCTTCATTACTCTTTTGTGTGATTAGTTTTTAAGCTGCAGTTGGCTGTATTAAAATCAGCTTCTGTTTGAATATGATGTGCATGAATACTAATCGAGTCATTTGAAGCGCCGGGTTTAAATTGCAGAATATTTGTATGAGGCCGTGGGAGGATAACAGAAGTGGCTGGCCAGTGACAAGATCAGATTTGCATAATTCAATATCCATTTGTTTTTTTTTCTTGAAGAACACATTTTCAGGCAGGAAAACAAACCCCGTGTTTGAGTTGGATGCTCTAAGATGGAGCAACTATCAGAAGAAAGACTACTTCTGCTGGTTCTGTTTGGTCATACTCACATACTTTACGTGCTATATATCCTCACTAACATTAGCTAAGGTAAGTTAGTTCAGTAAAAGTTCACTAGCGGTAGTAGCTCAGTAAACAATTCTGGTAAACCTCCTTATTGTCTGGTATTTTATTCATTTAGCCAATTCTTTCCTTTTTATCCAAAGCAGCTTAACAAGTGAGAGAAGATACCACTTAAATTCAATTTAATTTAGCTCCACCTTCAATTTTATTCAGTTCATCTACATTTTAAATGCAAGGACAAAACTCTCTGAGGTGACATAAAGAAGAAACTTTGAGAGGAACCAGGATCAATAGGGTACTGATCCGTTCCTGTGATTATACCAGATTGTGAGATTATGAATCATTACTCTGCCACAATTATAGTACAGTTATATATATTAAGTGTACTCAATGGATGTACAGTATGAGCATTAAGGTCTTTATAAGTACAGCAGCAGATTTCAGATGATCCACTGGAGAAAGGGTGAGACTTGGGCATAACATTTTGGAAAGTGCAGAGCCACAGCAGCAGAAAGTGAGTCATAAATGCAGAAATATCAAGCACAATCATAGCACCAGGATAAATCAGGCAGGTTCCAGGTAGCCACAGCAGCAAAAGTACTGTATACCACAATCTTCTCACATCACAAACTGAACCCATGTTTCGTGATCCTTTAGAGAAATTCTATAGTTTGAAAAATGTCATTGTGAAAGATTTGCTAACAAATTTGACACAAATATCAGTGTATATAGCTAGATTTAGACATTTTTGAGTGCAATCTAACTTTAATTTGAGTTGTTCTAAAAGACCTAAACAACTTTTTATGATTTTACTAGCTGAATGAGAGAGGAAGCATTTCTCCAGCAAGTGCCATTCTCTTCATATTAATGCTGCCAGAATCTTCTCTATACTGACATATGAGAAAGTCTGCATATCTGTCTTGCACTAATCTGTCAGTCCAGTCAATGGCTATTGAACCCTATATTGATTGCAGTGCCATTCTCTCTGAGAAAGACTTGTTTGTGTCCATGTGGATATAGGTGGATCAGTATAGTATACACAGCATTCCTCTTCAACACTCCAGCCTTCACACTTGTGTGATTTGCTGAATCAGTGCTTCAGTTGTGTTGGACTCACAGCGGGCTAGACATAAACTCTATGTACTAAACTGCAAAAAAACGACTGAAAATGAAACATCGCTACAGAATGATTTCTTTGCATACTTTGGGGTTCAGCCAACTTGTCTTGAACTTATATGTCCACTTTCACGCAGTTGTCTTAAAAAGTGCTGTTTGATTATACAAAACTCACTAAGATAGATGAGGTGAAGCATGATGGGATTTAGGGTGGTTAAAGACATTAGAGACATGTCACTTTGAGGTGTCAAGTCAAGTCAAGTCAAGAAGCTTTGTTTCTCCAGGACCATGATGCTACACAAAAACAATAAACAAAAAGACAGGGCTACATAAAACAAAAATATAGCTAAGGACAAAGCTAAGTGAGTCCTAGCCACATAAAGTGCGTCTGTGCAACGTGGTGCAAACAGAGCAGTACAGAAGACAAAAGACAAAAGTCAGACAAGACAGTACAGACATTACAAGACAAGACATCAGTCAAGACACAAAGGCAGCGTCAACCAGGTGAAACATACTGTATATACACAGAACAAGTAAATAAATACTAGCAGCAGTATAAATGAAGTGAGGTAGTGAGTTGTACAATTAATGCGTGTGCAAAGTTAGCAAAAACAGTGTGCAAAAGACAATCATGTAAACAATTGAGATGGATGGAGCTGTGTGTGGAGGTGTGTGTTAAGACAAGGAAAGCAGCTGGCACTCATGCAGTCAGTCAGAGCTGCTCAGATTCACATTAAACCTCAGAGCTTTTGTACACAGAAGGTAAGAACCACTTGACTACGTGCCTCAGAGTTCTCATCCTGCACAGACAGCTACAGACAGGATTTGCTCTGGGTATAAACCAGGATTCTTCTGTTTTGTGGGACACACACAGGGCAGGTGAGACTGTATGCTGATCATCCAGACATGGAAAAGCAGATTCTATCCATTACTGCCACATTAAAGATGAACCTTTCCTTAAATGTCAACATTTCACCTTTCCAAACCCTATATAAACATTTTCATCTGTTATTTCCATTAGAACCTTTGTGAAGCCTCAGTCTTATTCAACTGTAGCCGGCCAGTACACTCAGTAATATCATATTTAAGGATTAGCAGCATGCCGGTCAGGCTGACATATCAGACCCCAGAATACTCTACAAATAAATATCTTTCAGTTGAAGCCAATTTATTCAAGGCACTTTAGGTATCAGACTGATTGGTTGCTCAGTAATTCTTTTTTCCCGAGAGCCTTGCCTGACATCTTACTGTATGCAGAAGAATAATACAAAGCTAAGCAAAGAAAAGTGTCTTAAATACAATGTCAGTTGTTGTTTCTGCCAAGTACATCCTGCCATTATTTAACATTTTCTTCCTATCAGGAGTGAAGCTTACTGAGTGCCTCATTTAGCTGTATTGTTTTTGATTTTTGCTCTTTACATTTTGTAATTGCGAATCAAAATCTGTGACCTTTGTGGTTGATTCTGTAGTTACACATGAACAGTTTACTAATTACAGTTCGATAGACTTTCTTTGCGGACACAGCATTCTGACCTATTGGGAAATTATAAAATCCTCTTCTGTAAACAAAATAATTACATTATG
>JAOTRN010000041.1:11750757-11767176 GCA_028566695.1 Bagroides melapterus | reverse complement strand
AGAGAGAGAGAGAGAGAGAATATTAGCCTGCTTATTTCGTTATTTATCATTGTTCCTTTTTTTGAAAGCATTATATCCTGTCGAGTGTTAAATTGCTTTGATAGTACTTTTTTTTTTTAAGTTGAAACGAGATTTATTTGGACTGCCGATAATGATGGCGAAGGAGTAAATTGTAAATGAATTTGCTTGAATATTATCTCTCATTATGCAAATATTGGAAACAAGGGCATTGTCTCATCATTCATTATTCTGTAAAAAAAAAGAAAAAATAGGGGCGGACCAAATGCAATTTAGAATTCTAATTTAATTCATTGTTATTAATGATATGTACTAGAACAAGGCATGATAGATGTAATATTCAGCCAATTCATGTCAAGTGAATACCAACATGCATAAAATTACACAATTAAAAATGTTTTATCAACAAATGCACAACCAGGACATGACAGGTGAAGAAAGCAGCATGATGAGAACAATAATTAATTTATTTTATTATGAATCTAATTAATAAATGCTAAAATAGAAGCCAAGTGGAACAGAGATAGCAACAGGAAGAAAACTCTGTGCTGTGAGAAAACACAAAACCCTTGATCTCCTGTGGCTTTCCACTTTAAATATTATAAAGTAAATGTTATAGTCATCAATTTTCTCTTGCTTGTGTACCAAGAAATATTTATTATTCCAAATTAATTTGCCCCATTGTTATGGTTAATATTTGTCTAAGCTGCGGTTGATTTGGTCTTTCTGGGCAGTCCACAACAGTATCATGGTGATGATCTCTAGTTGCCATCAAATAGTGAATTTGAGGAAATTATTGGTGAAAGCTGTGTGAAAGACTGCACAGAGGAGGTGCAGGAAAGGAAAAGCATGTAACCCTGTAGCTGTGGAGCAGAGAGGAAGCAGCTTGGTTTGGCCTCAGGCTATTACCTCAAAGGCAGGCTTTCAGACCCACTCAGCTTTCCAGTAGTGGGCTGCTCAGTCGGCTTTTGTTGACAGTGTTATGGCCTCTTGACAAGTATTCTGCGGTCTTTCTCCCAAAATGCTCTCATAAATGATAGAATCTCAGAGAAATGTATGATATGCATTATCAGACTGAATACATCAACAAGTGTTAGTCTTATTTTTTTTTTTCTTTAAATACATCGTAAAAAAATCCATTGGAAACGTGCTTGTCAGTAAACTTTGTATGTCATCCTCCAGCAGTAACTTAGCAGTAAAGACAAACCAATCTTGCACTGATAACAAACCAGTGTCCCCCTATTCATTCAGAAAAGTTTCCCTGTGCTAGAGCAATTTAGGAGTGCCTTCAAGTGCTTTCATTGGAGCCAGGTGATCCCATGTGCTAAATATATGTTAGTTCTGGTTTTAGCACTTGCCTCTTTCATGGTCACTGTTGCCCCAGATCAGCTTCAGCAACCCAGCCACGCTGTTTCAGATTAGCCAGTTTGGCCGTGACACTTTTCAAAAACATTAATGGCCTTCAGTTCAGGAGAGCAAAATGAGATCGGGCAAATTCCTAAAATATTTAAAGTGCAGCCCTGTTAAAGCTTTTACTAGGGGTGGGGGTGGAGGTCACAGCACGTCAGAGGCTGAGTGAGGTAAAAGCCAGTAATTGGCTTTCCATTCTGGTGCCACTCAGTTGAGTGCGCTGCTCAGGCTTGTTCTCTTCCACTCCAATGTTGACACCGGTGTGTGTCACCAGCACACACACACACACACACACACACACCATGATGGGAGCACATATTTACTCTGACAGTGATGCCCTTGTCACACACACACACCTACTGTGCTTCAGGCTGATAGGTTATTGTGGATATGCTGTTTGATTAATGTCACAATTATAAGATAATGTACCAGCTAAAAGGTGCACTCTTGACACGTGTACAGTATTTGTGGTAAGCCTTATAAAGGTGGTTTACTGATTTTATAGTGAAACTAAGCATTCATTGATAAAAAAAAAAAAGGCATTTTTTAGTAGGTATAATATTCAATGAAATATCAACTGTTTTAAGAATAAAATAAAAAGGCAACTGCTAGACTAAAGAAAATAAGAAAATCCAGCTTTTGGAACATTTTAATGGCTTTGATTTATTCAATAATCACATTTTCTTCACTTCCTTCTTTTCCTCTTCTCCTGTACAGACATGACCCTTTACTTATTCCAGGAAACGAGCAGATTGAGAATATGGACGTTAATGTGAAGAGATACGACTCCACTGGAATGTTTCACTGGTGTCCTTCCAAAGACATTGAGAAAGTCATACTGGTGGGTACTGTACTGTACCACGACAAAATACACACATTACACATCTGACACTCGAGTGCTAACGAGAGAATCACTGCACACTCACACCTCGACTTCATCGGCACACCCATGTGCATAAAACGTGAACATTACTGATACATATTTAAATGAGTGAGTCATTATATACATTGCTGAAGTGGTCTAGAACATAACACTCTATGATCATGACCCCTGGCACCTGGTGCACAGCTGCTTTCATTCTCTTTAAAAAACTGGTGTATCCAGTGCAGCTCATCTCATTTTACATGAATATTTTAGTGAATTATTTTAATATTTTCATGTTAATTATACATGGAGATGTAGACACATGAGTTTCTGGCAATATCCAAAGCATTAGATGAACCATGAAACACCCTTCATCGAGAAATATTCATCATCAGAAAAGAGAGAAACTGGACAACACTAAGAACAGGACGTCCCTCCAAAATGTATAAAAGGACAAGACAAAAACTTAGCAGAGAGTCTGCCGACAGACCAACAGCAATATTAAAGGAGCTGCAGAAAGATCTGACAAATACTGATTACTCTTTGTATCATGTGTTATGGTCTGAGACCAATTCCAAACTTATAATCCATAACTCCAAAATTAATATTTAGTGCAAAAATATTACATGACCAAAAGATCGCCAAAAGAGTGAAGCATGGTTGTGGCAGCATCATGATTTTGAGTGAAGGATTTTCTTCAGCTAGAACTGGGTCTTTTTTCAAGGTGGAGGGAATCATGACTAGCTAAAAATACCAGTTTGATTTTAGTGCAAACCTTCAGATGAACCAAAAGAAGATCCATGTTGTTGAATGACGTAACGAGAGCCCAGACCTGCATCTAACTAAAGATCAGTGGAGAGACATGAAGAGGACCGTGTTCAGGAGACACCCTTACAATTTGATGGAACCAGAATGTTTTTGCAATAAAGACTGACTCATTTTTTCTTTCTTTTTTTTTTTTTTACATTATATTCACTTTTGTAATTTTACAAAGTGGAAAAGGTTTTAACATGATTTGTTAGGCATTTTAACATTTAACTTTTATCCATTGTACTGTATCTGTTTGTGCTTGTGAGCTATACTAATTTATGACAGAAGTATGAGAACATTTAAGATCTTGGACAAATAATTATTTAGAACACTACATTTTGTAATATTCTTGGCCATAGGCCTGCTTTTGTTTAAAGAAGATCTGTCAACCCTGGTCATAGGTCACTTACACACTTATACATTTTTATATCCATATTAAATAAATTGAACAAATTAAACAAGAAAAATGGTATTGCAGTTTATATTCTAGACATCTCGCTTTTTTAGACCCAAATGAAAATGAAATACATGTATTCATGCCTTTCAAACTGTTGACTACACTTTAGAGATCAATGGGCTTTATTTAATAAGGACTTCATTTACACATTATCTTTATTACTGAACTTTCCCTTACTGCTTTTCCTCTTTAGTCTCGGGCTTTTAAACCACAATTTGCAACTCACGCAGAGCACATAGTAGTAGGCTCTCTCAGGCGCAGTTTGTGTAATGAGCTACAGCCTTTGTAAATTGAACATTAATTTCAGACGCCTTATGAGCGAATTTTGTGGCCATATCAAGCTGTGTTCTGCACTGTGCCTCCTCACATACATACATCTGGCCTAAAGTTTTTATATTAGCTAATTCTTCTTCTCCCTCAAAGGGGCGAGCACATGACTTACACATACACCACAAAATACGTATCTATAATTATTGCACACAATAATTAGTACTATATATTATTATTTATTTTAATAGTGCTAAATGTTTGTGTTCCACTTCATTCCATTTCTAATACAATCTAGTTCATAGCTTTAATTTAGATGAATATTAGAGTCATGTAATAGATAAATAACATGTTATGTCTCTTTATCGTCTGATTGTGATGGTGTTGCTTTCTGTCTGTGATTCTCTCAATAGACAAGGAGTGAGGCGTCCATGACGGTTCTGAGTGGACATGTCGTGGTCTGTATTTTTGGAGACGTCACTTCTGCTTTAGTGGGGCTGCGAAACTTGGTTATGCCTTTAAGAGCAAGTAACTTCCATTACCATGAGCTGAAGCACATAGTGTTTGTAGGCTCACTGGATTATCTGAGGAGGGAATGGGAAACCCTTCATAACTTCCCCAAGGTCTCCATCTTACCTGTAAGTACACTGCATAAGCATAAGGCGTTCACTTCTACGCAAGGCAAGAGGAGGCAAAGCAATTTAACTACTAATTAAGCACCTGTTACCAGGTTTATGCTAGCTGTGTGTAACACTTCCTGATTTAGAGCTTGTTAAAACAGCTCCGGCTGAGCATTTGGGGCCAAAATGCTGCCATCGGCAAAGGCTACCCTTTAGATCAGAGAACGTATTCTTGTGTGCATAGTTAGAGCAGCTGAATGTCATTGCCTTTAGGGGAAAAGATTGTTGACTAATTTCTTAGCGGTCCAAAGCTCAATCTTTAACTTGTTTTTCTCTATTTTTTCTTACACTGCCCCCCCTCCCCCACGTGTCTCTTGCTCTCTCTGCTGAAGGGCACACCATTAAGTCGAGCTGATTTAAGGGCTGTAAACATCAACCTCTGCGACATGTGCGTTATCCTGTCAGCCAATCAGAACAATATCGACGATGCTTCACTGCAGGATAAGGAATGCATCTTGGCATCACTCAACATCAAATCTATGCAGTTTGATGACAGCATTGGGGTCCTGCAGGCTAATTCCCAAGGTAAAGAGTGGCCTAGGACACTTCAGCACATACCGTTGAGAGGACTGAGCTCTGCAGCCTCACTCTGCTTGACTGTAATACTGATTGATGTCTGCTTTAAAAGACAAAAGGGTCATTTTTTTTTTTATTAAGACACATCTGGAATGGCACATGGAAAACAAGCATAATAGAAATTAATAATTAATGGACAGAATGTGGAGAATAATTACATCATGTAATTTGTGTTTTTATTTCACGTGCACTGAATTAAATTAGTCCTCCTTCAGTTTGCATTTTTTTGGTTATACATGTGTGTGGTATCATCTTTGCTTTAATCAAAGCACTGCTAAAATTTCCCAAATATCACACCGCAGACCGTGCATTATTTGCCTCCATTAGTGGGGCTGCGGCAGATTTGTTTGCCGACAAATTGAGTTGAACAGATTGTTTATGCATTCAGATAAACATGTAACCCTCTTGTGCCCATCAGGATTCATCATCATTAAGCAGGCAGTACAAATCAGCAACACCACTTCTTCAGCTGCTCTTCATTACGCAAATTACACAGCCCACACAAGCTGGCATAGAACAATTAAGATTTCAACTGTTATTGAGGAGCCACTTTTACAGAGAACGATGGAGCTGAAGCTTTGAAATGACAGCATTTGTGAGAAATGTGTGAGACTAAGCAGAATGCTCTTTGTAACACAGCAGCGGCTGTTCGTTTGTGAAGAATCGGTCCCCCGTCATGGCTGATAATAGACCTTTATCATTCTGTTTGTGGAAGAGACACAGGAAGACAATGTGTCATTATTGCTCCATCTATTAATTCATCTAAACATCTGGTGTGATGAGCTAGTGAAGAGCTTTTTTTTTTATTAGCATGCTCAGTGGTGAAAAGAATCAGTTTGCTGATAGGAACTTCAAATAAGTACTGATTTCAAATAAAGATTTCAAATCAGTATTTAATTTAGTATATAATAGCCACCACATATTTTAAGCAAACTATTAAATAATGTATTATGAGCAAATCAGTGGTTTGTTTTATTACAGCACACACATATTTGTCAAAACGTCTTACCCTGCATCATTTCTGGAACCAACTGAATAACCCCTACTCCTCAGTGCACAGTGTTGAATTTGAAGACAAAGGTGTAAATGACTAAATCAGCAAGCTTATTGCCAGGGGAAAGGTACAGACAAGTGCAAAATGAGCAGTGCCTGGGGGGGGTGTGTTTTTGTTAGTGAACCTATATTATGTTCTCCCACAGCCTTGGGGGTGGGGTGGGGTGAGGGTGGGGGGCATTCTTACAATAATAGGCTACAGCTTTGTTTTTTATATACATGCGTTGAATCGCAGAGATCATTTTCAAGACTAAAAATGAAAGCAAATAAATTTCTTTACATAAATATAATTTATATCAGAACCATTATTTAAATAATTTTATTATATGAAAATTGTATAAATTGTATGCATATAATGATTATAGTCGAAAGTATTCATTTACATTCATTTTTTATTGTCTTTGAATGAAAAAAATATATATATAAATTGTCATTGCATAGAAATGTATTATGTATCTGATTTATGCAGTATAGATAGATGGCATAGATATTTCAGTTTTGAGATAAATGTACAACTCCTTTACATTTACATACTAATGTCAGTGCACAATAAATAATTACATCAGTTCCAAAACATACATTTAGAATAATAAAAAATGTTATTTCATTTAATTCATGCATTTTAATATAAACCATAATGTACTTCTAGATTTTTGAGCTAATAAAATTATCATTTTAATCTCTTTTCTAAAACCAAGACAGAAAGATCCTTCATCAGCTGTGAAATTTTCATTTCTGCGAAACAATCTGTGTTTCATCAAAACACATCATATACTGTAGCTTTGGTTGACTTTTACCAGTGTCATCATCAGGTGTCACAGCTAAGAATAAGAACAAATATAATGCAATATAGTATTTACTATTAGTAAGCACAGTTACAAGCAAAGTAAAGTGAACATGGAAGTTAAAGTACCCTTCTAGTTAGGACATGTTTAGTAGGTTAGGATGCCTGTGTCTTTTCCTGTGTGGAGTTACTATAACAGAAACTTTAGAATTGATATTCTACAAAACCTGTTGTCCTGCATGAGATCCTAGCTTCAGTTGTCATTGTTACCGAAAAGGTACGATTTCACAGTTAGGTTGTTTCTGTTAAAGCAGAGAAGTGAAAATGTTAACCATGGTAGTGCTTGAATTTCATAGATATGAAAAAATACCAATTCTGATTTGTTTAGATTTTTTTCAGCAAGGAACTTTACTCAGACTGGCATTGTTTATTTGATGTGTCAAACGTGTAAGCAGGAATTATTTTGTTTGCAGTTTGAAATTTGGAGAAAGTGGCAAAATGTTAGTGTCTTCTCCCTGTCTTACATCTTTTGGCTGAATACAGGCTCTGTGAGCACACAGAATTCTGCAGTATACTTTTAAAAACTTTGTGACCTGAATCTATTCCTGCATTATGTTTTCCATTGTACAAAAAAGGAAACTATATGCCTGCGTTTTTCTCTAGTCAGCACTAAATGATGGATGTCAAAACAGGCCTGATGCATTATGCATATGGCATTACTGATTTAAGGTGTTTACTTGTCAGCTTGAGGAAATGCAAAAGTGTCAAGTCATGTGAATTCATAGTCCCGTCACCGACGCTTGTATTTCATGGCTCGGAATCGCGTTTTCGCATAAAAGGTTTTCAGGATCCACTTCACCAATTTTATGGTAACAAAATGAACAACATATAAAATTTATATCTAACAGCTGATGGAAAGCAGCACATGCTAAATATGTCTCAGCTGACCTCTAAAAGCTTAATATCAACAGTGCAGTGTTTTAGGCAGAGACGCTGTGGTCCTTTCATCATATTTGACATTTTCTCTGTTTACAGCAACACAAAGGCATTTATACCACAACAACCTCAGTGCAGTGGGTTTGTTTTTCCATTCAGGAAAATTCAGTCCAAGAATTTGGTTGATTGACTAATACAATTCTCTGCTTCTAATCTATTATTCCTTCCTCACTCCTTCAGGTTTTACACCTCCTGGAATGGATAGATCGTCTCCAGACAACAGTCCGGTGCATGGGTTGGTTCGCCAGGCGTCTGTCACTACTGGCTCCAACATCCCAATCATAACTGAATTAGGTGACTGCAATCACTGCTACAATATGAAAATATATTGTCTAACTATGTTAAGTCTAACTACTGTGCTGTAATTGTCTTACTGCTGTTGTGCCTGATGAAATGTGTGTCTGTTGGTTTTCTGGATTGTTGTGCTTAAATAGGTCAAAGTCAAGTGCATAACAATATTTCCCTTAATGCATGTGAATAGCTGGACTTACATAGAGGCAAAAGGCATCTTGTAAAATGGGTCCATTTATTAATAACAATGACGCTGGTTGTATTCCCAGGATAGAGGGACTCATGAAAGTTTCAGATCTCAGAGGGCACTAAAGCACATGGGATTGGCCACTCTAACTCTCCACTGACCCAATTATAGTGCACTTCAATGGAAGGGCCTATAAGCATCACATACTACACACACTTAAATTCCAGTGGCCCTTCAAGACCAGAAGAATCAGATATCGCCTACAAGTTCCACAGGCCCACATCAGAGATACATAATCACTGTGCTGTTAGAGTAGGCAACATGGCAAGAAACCTCCTGAGCCGAAAAAATGTAGCTGGTTTTAAGCGTTTGCCAATGATCGCCTTAATACCATCAACTGTTTTTTTCCCTTTTCCAAGTACTTTTCCACTCTAGCAATAAGAGGCTAAAACCCACACATTACGGATGCAGGCTCTGTTTACCAGTTAGACACAGATGTCTGGTAGCTCTTGCTGAACTTACATACACTGTACCCCTCTGAAAGGAAACACTGTACCTTTATATTTCTAATCCCTCTTTTGATATGATACTCTCATTATGTTTTTGCATCTTTGCTTGCCTTTGAACTTGCTTCAATAACAATCTCCCCTCAACATTATTTTATCGTCATTAGCTAAGCCTGGCAAACTACTGCCTTTGGTTCCATTCAGTCAGGAAAAAAACAGTGGAACCAACATACAAATGATAACAGAACTGGGTAAGCTGTGCCTTTGTCCTCCACTGCACTGATGCTCAGCCTCCTTCATCGGCTTGTCTTGATTTCTCTGGCTGCAGACAAGGCCTGCTCCCATGGCATCACTTTGAACACATTTTTATTCTCGGTTCTGGTTGAAATTGACTCTCTTGTTTTGGACTTTTTTCCCCCCTCTCTCTGAGCATCACTAGGCCTTTGATCACACTACAGTAGTCTGTCCTTGTGGCTGTTTCCATAGCATCTCCCTGCAGTTCATTTCTGTAGCCCAGGCTCTTTTTCATCAGCAGCCGGTCTGAAAGACTGACATTTCTCTTCCACAGCTCACAGGAAGTCTGGGAAGAAATCAAATTTAAAAAAAAACCTCTAGATAAAATCTTCCCTTTAAGCCGTTTATTTTTATTTATTTATTTTTGAGCTGGTCTTAATCTCTAAAGCATACATTTTGAAGAAGCCTGAAACAAAGATTTGTATGAAGCTGTGCTCAAATCGAACTGGGTTTCAGGGCATTTTTTCCAAACACTGTGGCTACTCTAGAAAAACAAAAACAAAAACAAAAAAAAACCCTGAGCTGAACATGTGACACATATAATCCACATATAATAAATGTATACCTATAAATGTATCTGTCAGTAATCCTCTAATTTGTACTTTTTAAGCCTCTGAACTTTCATTAACACGTACTTTTTTGTTATATAAAGCCTGGCCTACACTTCATTATGAGAATTGAGTGAGAAATAAGTTCATTTCTAGAGAAGCTTTCCCCCACACTTTTTATACCATTCATCTATATTTTTGCATGTAGTATTTCATATAGAGTATACATACACAGTTTTAGCTGCTGACATTTTTTTTTTATAAACTTATTTTGTAGTATGTCCGTTTTTTGTACAGTACATGGCAGTAACGTGGTGTTCCACAGGCGTCGGTTGTGCTTTCTTTCAGTTATATATTTTTCAGGCTGCATGATACTCGATGTGCATGGTTTTTCTTTATATATTTTATTGATATGAAATATGTAATAACGGATTTAGAGCAGATCAGTGTCCCAGTTTTCTGTTAAAACAATTATTTCTTTACAGAGGTTAGAAAATAGATCCTGGAGGGTTTAACTCATCACTTCTTTGCCTTCTGTCTGATCTCTTTGTGTTCTTCTTTTTCACAGTTAATGATTCAAATGTTCAGTTCCTGGACCAAGATGATGATGATGACCCGGATACAGAGCTGTATCTCACCCAACCCTTTGCCTGTGGCACAGCTTTTGCTGTCAGTGTGCTCGACTCTCTTATGAGCGCTGTGAGTTTACTGTTGATGTTGCAATGATTTATCACGGTATTTGTAGTATTTATATCTTCAGTACACAAGACCCCTGACCAAGATAAAACCCCTGACCAGGATAAAGCAGTTTTCAAGATTTAATGATTGAATGAATGACTACTTTAGCATAATTTTGTTAATTATAATATCTCCTGTGTGTCATATATAGTGAGAGTTGAACATTTTCTAAAAGTACATTTGTATTTTTATTGAGTATTCTTTGTGTTTGCATAAATATCATACCGGTGGATTGAACATCGTTCACTCTAAGAAAGTTTCATATTTTTCTCCCCTTATGAGGATTATATAGAATTACGTGATGGTGTCCACTTAGCTGCTGAAGCTAATCCTCAGAAAAAGTCTAAAGAAAAAACTCTGTACTGCTCAGATGTAGTGCTTGAGTATTACCATTAGGTTTGTAAATAAACTGCCACATAAATCAGACTGTCAGCTGTAGTGACATCAAAAGGAAAGTTGTTACCCAGACTCCTCATATAATATGTCATGAAATGAACTTTCAAGAGGCTTATTAGATTCTTAGGTTCTCTTTAATGGCACTCCCTGACACACAGGTGAGCTTATATGAGTCCAAAAGCTTTCGTCTCCAAACAATGTCATCTTGGTTAGAGTGGGAGAGACGAGGCTTCTCTCATTCTTTTTCTCCCTCTCTTTCTCCATCTTTATTTCTCTCAATTTTTTTTCCCTTTACCTACAACCATCGCTACGACAAACCCCCCATCCCCAACCCGCACTTTCCGCATGATGGCTTAATTCTAGTGCCTTTCACTTTGAGTGAAGTTAGAACAAAGCAGCCTTCAAGTGTGTTCCACTCTGGACAAAGGTGAAGCTGGCTAATAGACAGCTCTCATCTATCATTCAGCTGAATGGTGCTGTCAGGGGCCTGGAAAGGTGTCACTCCATACACTGTCTGAGTTCTACCTCCTGCTGCCGCTCAGGCCGACACCTCTCTCTCTCACACGTACACACAGATACAGAGGGTAAAGAGACCTGCCTTTCACCACACTGTGTTGTCAGCACCATGCATTAATGTGTCACATGTACAGGTATGTAAGTGGACTGTGAAAAAAGCAAGATGCAGAAAAATGTAAATCAAACCACAGACCAAACATGTGAAACCTCACCTAACATGAGATTTTCTGTACCGATTTGGTTTTCAAAACTATTTCTAAATGTATTATAAGAATATTTATTTGGCTGATCACGATGACCATGTTATTCGCTGTGTTTACAAGAAATCTGAGTCCTTAATGCTGTTGATCTGAGGAGTTCATTCACTAACTGAATCGGGAGATCCAGAAAGATAATTACTTCCAGTAATGATAATTGATAACTGCAGCAGTTTTCCAGTAATTCTGTGTGTGATACACTCTCCTGTTAAGCATGGCTGGTGATATCAAATGAATGTTGAAGAGGAGGGAAAACAACAACAACAGCTGGCTTAATTGCATTGCTGTGTCTCTTCCCGTCGTGGGGAGTGCAATGTGAAGAGACAGCTCAGGGTCTAGATAACAAGGCCCAGAATGGCTCCAAAATCTCTGCTGTCTTCCATGGTGACTCTAATGGTGCTGCTGTCCGTATCCTTTACCTCATCTCCGTAGACGTACTTCAACGATAATATCCTGACGCTGATCCGGACGCTGGTGACAGGAGGGGCTACGCCGGAGCTGGAGGCACTGTTGGCCGAGGAGAATGCACTGCGCGGAGGATATAGCACGCCACAGACGCTAGCTAACAGGGACAGGTGTCGCGTGGCACAGCTCGCCCTCTACGATGGCCCTTTTGCAGACTTGGGGGTAAGTGAATGCTTAAGAAGAGCTGACAGCTTTTGTCACTTTCCACAACAGCACATGCTCCCCTGTCTGACGCCTCTGCTGCCCGCTAATGCAAACCAAATATTCTGCACATGCAGAGCAGGTCCAGAGAGACAGAGAGAGTGTGTCAGCGTGAGTGAGTGTAAGATGAAGTTGGAAAAATAAAGCTATGTTTTCAGTTTAAGAGCATTAATCCTTATTGTTGGCAACTGACATTTATAACAAATTCCTACATTTTTAAATCTTCCCCAGTCATAAATCATTATAATTTGTTATTTTCTCTCTTTTAGGATGGTGGTTGTTATGGGGACTTGTTTTGTAAAGCATTAAAAACCTACAACATGCTGTGCTTTGGAATCTATAGACTAAGAGATGCACACCTAAGTACACCAAGCCAGTGCACAAAAAGGTGAGTTGTCCTCAACTTCCGACTGGATTTTACTCTAAACATTTCCCATTGATAGGTTTTCAGCGAGATGTAAGTCACTACATGTATTCAGTATAATGGCTGCTACAGCAGTCAATGCATTGAGTATGAGTCTGTTCATTTGTTCTATGAAAACATTCATTAGCCATAGTAGAAAAGGCTATCAATTAAATGATATTATATTTTAAATGTGATTTTAAATCAAATTTCTTTGATTTAGACGTGTCTGTACGTTTACAGGTATGTCATCACCAACCCGCCCTATGAGTTCGAGCTTGTCCCCACAGACCTGATCTTCTGCCTGATGCAGTTTGACCACAACGCAGGTCAGTCGCGAACCAGCCTGTCCCATTCCTCCCATTCCTCTCACTCATCCAGCAAGAAGAGCTCCTCTGTTCACTCCATCCCTACCACCAACCGGCCCAACCGCAGCAGCAAGACCCGCGAAAGCCGTGAAAAACACAAGTAAGAGCCGGTACCTCTCTGTATACTGTGTGTCTGTGCTCTCTGTGTGTTTGTGTGCTTGTTGATTGCTTTTGTGAGCACTTGTCCTACACAAGGTGTAATGTTTGTGTTTCTGCCCAAATCTGCTCGTGTTGTTTGTGCATTTGCTTTGTGATGATGTGCATGTGATGTTTGCTCTGAGCTCACACTGGACTCATTAGTTCATTGCTTCATTTCAGCCACACATATCTCAGGACCATAGCAGCACTGGCCTGTGTTTGGCTGTTCCATTATAAACACGCAGTAAAATGACAGGGCAGTGTGAAAGCTTTTTTTGTTTTGAAAGTTTTGTGTAATTTGTGTAATGATAACCTGTTTAATTCACACAGCTATAATGTTAGTTGGTTAAGAAGAATATAACTATAATTAATAACTGTTTTGTGTGATGTTTTGAGTCAGTGAATAGTCTTCTGGTTGTGTGATTGTGCATAGATATTTGTATATAAAGTATATACAAATACTTATTGTGTGTTTGTTTGTTTGAGTGGTGTAGGCTTATATGGCTATGCCATCTTCTGACATGACCTAAGTCCTTATGTCTGTTTATAAAGTAGAGAATGTTATAGGAGTAGACAGTTCATTACCTGGTGTCATTTTCATTTGTCTATGTATGTGTGAGGGCTGCAATTGCATGTCCATGTTTTAGTGTGTGTTAGCTGTGTTTTCTGTAGTTCTGAATTTGTTAGTTTGGATGTAGAGCTGCTAAGAGTCTGTTTGAATTTGATCCAATCCTGAGATCCAAAATGTCCATATATCCTTGCAGGTGCTAGAGTTTTACATTTAGTAAAAATGTACCGAAATGGACTTACTGTATATTCCAAAGTGATTGCCCTACAGAGTTATGTCAAACTATTCAGAAATAACACAATAACTCTGCAGGGTTCAAACCCTCAGGATATTGCAACTG
The DNA here is from genome assembly GCA_028566695.1 of Bagroides melapterus. NCBI lineage: Eukaryota > Metazoa > Chordata > Actinopteri > Siluriformes > Bagridae > Bagroides > Bagroides melapterus. Next base: position 11,753,044 of record JAOTRN010000041.1, on the reverse strand, counting down.
CAAGTATTACATGATGTTTAAGTGCATTTCCTCTAGTAAACTTACAACTGTTTTGGAGCAAGACATTCCATTTGGCAATTCTGGACCCTCATAAAGAGACAGATATATGCTAGGATTCGGAGAAGGGGATGTTAGCAAGGCATTTCTTTTTTTTACTAAAACCTTTGTAATTTCAGCAGATGTTGCTCAGCAGATTAAGTGTAAACTAACAAGAACTGCATATTAGTTAAATGAAAGTGCAAATTGTTTCTAAAGCTCTGAACACCTCTGAAGTTGAACTGAAGGTGTTTAACAATAGCCTAACATAAAGGATATGGTCATGTCAGTAACCGTGTTTTAGACATGTTTCTCACCTTGAGAACTGTAAAACTTACTTAGACCACTTCTTTTTCTAAAGTGCAACAAGGATGAATAGAATGAGCCAAGGTATGCAAGTTAATGATTCTGCATGATACAGCACCTGTTGTGAGATATTTTAATCATGTCCTTGTGGAGCACTGTAATGAGAGGGGCTGTTGATTTTATTTTCAAAGGAAGTCATGCCTACATTTCACTGTTGCTTTCAGGTAGAAAGCAATTGGCTAATGCTACTGCTTAACTCTTGTCATGCTTAGGATCACCCCAGCATTGCATGCGGTTGATCATCCTCCTCTAATTTTTACCTCTATACCTGAGTTCATCTGATGACATTGATCTATATATGACTTTCGTTTTGATTGCGTTCCTCTTAATGTATGTATTCTCAGATTTGCTTTCTTTGCTGATCTGATCTGTGCAAGTCCTGTGTGTTTTAATCAGGCTGATTATTTGTTAGCTCCTCTACATTATGTAATAAATTGCCAGATTTTGCCAGAATTTGGATTGGTTCGATCATAACTTCATCCAAACCAAGGAAAATGAGTGCTAAACGTTTCGTCTTGGCAGAAGTCTCATCAAACTGTAAGAAAGGAAAACATGATGAGAAGCCCAGTACCTGAGAAATTGGTTCTCTTAACTCTTGCCATGCCAGGGGATGTCTCAGGGCAATATGAGTGCCAATATCAGTAGTGAACTCAGGGGAATAGAGCAAGGTGGCTGACTCGTTGCACCACCGCAGGCGCAACTCCACTCACATCAAAAGCCTGTGCTGTGACACTGTAGCCTGCAGGCCTGCGCTGGCTGACACTCTTGAGCCTGCAGCGAGTTTCACGTTACAGTCGGAGTTAGAAATGAGTGCTAAGAAATGACGGTGCCTGTGGGATGAAGACAGAAATTCATCCCACACATGGCTTAAGTCCTCTGTAATTTGGCATGCTGTCTCATTTCCCAGATTTGACCAAGTTAGAGTGTAAAATGTTCAGAGTTCAGACCTGATGCCACCGTGATAATGAACACAGGAACACAGCATGATGTCCCTTATTCTTTTAGTCTACACTATGGTCCTGAATGTGCTTAGAGCTTTTACATACATTATACTGTATTATCATGAGAGAATAATAGATAGAAAAATCTGTATTTCTTTCTGTGGATGTTGAATGCCATTTATCCTTTCAGGATAAAAAGAGGGTTTGTGTTTTAAACAGAGTTGCATTCAACTGTCAGCGTCTTTTATTCTACTCTATTAATACTGTCCTTTTCCATCTTCCCCTGCATCTCTTCTGCCCGGTTGTCTCACAGAAAAGAAATGGTTTACAGATGAACCAGAAAATGCCTACCCAAGGAACATTCAAATCAAGCCCATGAGCACTCACATGGCCAATCAAGTCAATCAGTACAAATCCACTAGCAGCCTGATTCCACCAATCAGAGAAGTTGAAGATGAATGCTGAATCCCGGGCTTTTGAAGAGTTGGAGCATCCTGATGTAAAAGATGAGCAGTGATGAGGAAACAGTGATGATAATAGCGATTCACTGTCATTTTACACCTCAAGGGTTTTTTTTTTGTTTTTTGTTTTTTTTTTTGTGATCATGGAAACTAGAAGGGACCTCCTATGTGTATACCTTTAATGTTACTTCCATGGTTTTGGAAACATTTAATTTATAAATGTATACATAGTGATGTACATGACAATCAAATAAGGATTGTACAGCCCTCTAGCACTTTTTGAAATTATGTTAAAACGGTAAAGAGGTACTTCCTGTAATTCATTGCAATATTTTGTGTCTGTAGTGACCTGACTCTGTGCAGAAGGCTTTGTGTTTTGGAGGATGAGGGTCACAGTCTTTCAGCTCGTTAACATTACCCAAAGAACCTCATCTGAATTGTCGCTTAAGCCCCACACACACACACACACACACACACACACAC
>JAOTRN010000041.1:11739407-11750657 GCA_028566695.1 Bagroides melapterus | reverse complement strand
CACACACACACACACACACACACACACACACGTTACGCTCATCTGCTTCTTTTTGCACTAAATAATAATAGTGGAAAAACTTAAGACTGGATTCTGAAAGGAGTGTGAACGTTTGTGAATTCACAGCACAGCGAGTAAACTTGCCGGCTGACTGTGGAGTGGCTCTGTTACGACAAGCTACCGTTACAGGGTGACGAGAGTAGCTTAAGGGTCCTGCTTTGTGTGGAGATGTTTTCATTTTGGTAAATGATGCACACAAGCTGGACCTGCGGAACAGGAAACTGATTTCATTTCCATCCACGTAAACAGTGTAGGCCATCATGTACGGGAATGTACTTATCATGTTCATGTAATAATGCAAGAGGTCATCTCCAGCGTAGCCCTACTAAATTGGCAATACATTATCAGGATATGCACTACTTTTGTTGATGTCTTTCCATCATGCTTGACTGCTGGTGTGTTGCTGCGGTTGTTAAGTGTATGATCAAGGCTCATAATGCGTTGTTTGGAAGAGGCACAGGAACGGAATACTCGTGCGAATATGTTTTGGTTTACACACTGCACTCACAATGTGATAATGCCACTGTGATTGAGCTTTCAACTCATTTTTAAACATTCTATCTGGCTTTGAATTAAAGAAGAAACTCAAAACGTAATGTTACATGCCACATATTGCGAAAAGTGGGCATCCATGGTTCCTCCTTCTGACTGATGGCACTGCCTGACACATCGTTGGCACAGAGGCAGAGACATGCTTGGATGTTCTCTGTGACCAACCACGATGCCACGATATTGCAAAAATCGGAAAAATATACACACACAGAGCTCAATCATAGTTGTCATTATCACATAAAGAGGATGTTGGACAGTGTGTCGTGTTCTGCTGTTAGACAGGAACTGCACTACACTTCACACTGGAACACCGTGGTGTGCTGAGCCTTCATGTGGGAAGTGTAATAATACATATGTTAAGCAGATTTTTGCTTGAAGTGTTCTGTCGGATTTATACATACTGTACGTACATAGTTATTTTTTATCCACATAAGCATAATCATTTTGTACTTATTTTTATACATATCAAAGAATTTATTTCTAAAATGATCTTAAATAGATATTAACAAGGCTTCAGTACACACCAGTTAAGTTTGTTGTCCATTTTTACCCTTGGCAACGGAACATATCATGCTTTTAAAAGGACAAGTGTACTGTCCGTCTCGTGCTACAGGAGACAGTCGCAAAGTTCCAGCTTCAGCTCTCCGTCTGCTTTTCTGGGAGAGTACGTTAATACTCGATACTTGAGCTGCTTTGAAGGACCTAGTTATATCAATTACAATATTCTATTATTCATTTTTATGGGCTGAGATAAACTATTGATACAGTAATTAGATGTAAACTATAGTATAATTCCAAGCTGAAAGTGAAAATTAGATGGTGAAAATGTGCATGAGAATGGGTCATTGCCAATGGCTTGCATCTACTCTCTCTTTCTCAGGGTAGAATCGATCGTTAACACTGATATTGACCTAAATTAGGTCTCAGGAAACAAAGTAACATGCTGAAATATTTTCATGTGCATAAACTGTAATACACTTAAAACTGTGTTGGAAATGACACAGAACAGTCAGTGAGCTAATCATCATCTAATGCTAGATAGAAGAAGAAAAAAAAAAAACACATAGCAATTTTACTACTGAGGAAAAAATATATGATAACGCTTAGTGTTGGATTATGTTGTGTCAATTCTGCCCATTTATAGGCCACATTTTATTTTTTTGAAGAACAAGGATCTCAGCTTTAATGTTTGTCCACTGGATGTAGTTTGATCCTAATGCAGCCCACTAGGCTCTGTCCTCAAGTGATATTGAATTGTGAATACATGGATGTTACACTTTGTAGCAAGTAGATTCTTTCAAATAAAATGTGAGTAAACTGTATGTAAAATTGGATTGTTAAATAACATACTTGCTAGTCTGGGGGAAAAAAAAAAGAATTCTGACCTAAAACGAATCATAAATCACAAAACACTGGAGTCATTTTTAGAAGGTTTGTCCAAGATTCTTTTCCTGTAATGAAACTCATGCAGTGCGACGTAAAGCTAAAGTATGGTGTGGAAAGCAGGCTTGATGAATGTTTTGAGAGAACTTCATTTCAGTCGTTATACTGTAATTTCAGTTTGTTATTGCTTTAATATCAGCGTTTACATTCCATGTTGCCAGTTTTTAAGCAATTATATGTTATAGTAATAAAGTCATTGTTTAAAATGCTCACTACCACTTATTTGTTTACAGATATAGCAATTATATATATTTGGAATGTTTTTTTTCTCTGTCAAGTAGATTTAGGAAGTTTTTTTTTCTTTAGACAGCTAAAGTCTGTCCAGAAAATGATAAAGGCTTGTCCTTCAGCTTGACTTTATTCTCCAGTGTGCAACAAGAGCCACAGCAGTTCAGTGCGTGTGTGTGCGTGTGCGTGCGCGCGCGCGCGTGTGTGTACCTGCTGCGAGGTGAAACCACTGTTCTCTACATATCAGTCTGTCTAAAGTGCCATGAAGTTGTCTCTAACCCAGCATCATCCAGTCAGATGTTAAAATCATTAAGAGGATTTTTGTGGCTTCTATTCCTGGCATGGAGAACATCCAAGCCATGCAAGCCTCCATGCCAGGGCAGTGCAGGCAGTGCCGCGGTTAGACTGAAGGAGGAACGCCTGAAGACCCACTAAAGCGAAAAGTGGCATCTAAGAGAGCTTAAGTTTTCAGCTATAAAGCCAGACTCTTCTGATATACGTGTAAGTTCTTAAATATAAAGCAGCAGAACACACTGAATGAATGATGCTGGGTTTTACATGAGGTTTAATGTGTCTGTATGATCATCTGTCCACTTGTTAAAGAGTGTTACTTCAGACAGTTATTCTACTGTAAAAATCGTCTGTCAATACAACCTTACACACTGTATTGAATAATGCGCTTTAAGGGAATTAAGTCTTAACTGAAAGTTGAACCTAAGCTGAAACTGCTTTAGGATATATCTTTTTTTTTTCATTTGAATCAAGTCAGAACATTCAGTTTCCATTTAATTATTTGGCTGTTCATTACAGGAAAAAAGGAGTTTGAACTGTTTTGGCTAATGGAGAAATGTAGAAATTGATGGTGCTGAGTTGATCTACCTGACTCTGTCAAATATAACCTGCTGATAAACATACTGTCTTGTACAAAAAGTTTGTACATAAATTGTACATGTTTCTTTTTGTATTTTCTCAAATTAAAATGGATGTATTTGTGTTCTAATGACTGGCTTTTTTTCTGCTTGAGCTTTACAATGATAACAACACAAGTGACTGAGGCTGCTGAAAACAAGATTTACTGTAAATGACCACTGATTGTGTAACCGTGCTCATACAGTACCTCAGAGCTGTTTAATTAGTCAGATAAATTATTTAATACTAATAACAGCATTCTGTAACTTCAGAGCTGGTGTAGAGTCACCCGTAATCCAAACCACATCCAAACATATTCTATTCTATTCTATTCTATTCTATGAATTTGTTATATTAATGTTATTGTTGTACTCCACATCATTTAAAACTAAGCAGGTTAAAAAAAATAACAAATTCTGATGTTTTCTCTAAGCAGATATTTAACACATCGGATGAGTCACACAACTGGCTAAATGTCACACGTCTGTCACAAATGACAACCTCACAAGAAAAAAAACAGAAAAGAATATGCAGTGAAAGACTGATTAGAGTTGTTAAAATATAGATAAAAATATAAACGTGATAGCAGGCTCAACGTGATAGCAGGCTCAAACCTTGACATGATCCATATTACATATATTTACAGTATAAATAGTTAAAAACACATAATTTATTATTAAATTAAAATGCCTAATAGTTGACAAATCCTTTATCTTTCACACTATCCTTCCGTGGCTTGTTCCTTAAGCAGCCTGCTCTCTGGTTCTGTTTTTATTCCTAACATGTTAAAGAGCTAGATCACGTTCTGAGATGCTGCTAAATTGTCAGTTACACCATTTAACTCAGAACAGCTCATTGTAGGATGTGGTTCCTACTTGTGTTTCTATCTATCTATCTATCTATCCATTTATTGCTGTGTTCCAAGTTTATTAAGTATAATTATTTATAATTATTTAGTATTAGGTTCTTGTGGGTGTTGTGTTTATTTGTGCAAATGATCAGTTTATTAAAAACATTCAATTCTAGTTTTTCGTTCTATTGAAGCACATATATCCTGTTTAGGTGAATTCTGTTTATTATTCATATAAGACAAGGGTGTCAATAATTATAGAAGTGGATGTAAAATTTGACACAGGGGCCATAATCACAGATGGGGCTCGTATGTGCAAATAGGATGCCGTGTTGCCTCCAGCTATGAAAATGAGCTTGACCCTCGAAGCAGGCTGCAATAAAGAGAGGTGGAAGTAGAGCAGATGTTGGTTGCACTGCTGATTTGTAGCCTGATAAAGGTGGCACCCAACCGGCTTAAATTGATGGCTTGTTAGTAAGAACTGGCCCCTTTGTGAGATGTTTTCAGAATGATTGATTTGCGATAAAGTGGCTCCCTCTGTGTTCACACAGGCAGAACTGATTCAGATCGATTTCAGTGAAATTGATTGATCAACCATTTAACTTGGCAGTATGTTTACCAAAAGTAACCATGCAAGACTCGGTCTCCCAGTCGCTCCTGATAAAACACGAGCACACAACCAACAAAGACACGTCTCAGTGTAGATGAACAGTGTGACACCATATTCTTTCAGGTATGTTCACTATCGAGTGTTAAAAAATCGAAATATTTCACTTTTATTAGGATGTGTGTTACACAACACTGATGAATTTTACGAGTGTATCTTTATACCTTACCTTTATACCTGTGTGTTTACCAAACAACATCTAACAAAATATCTCACATGAGCAGTTAGTAGCAGTCTGTAATTAACTCCTGAGATTTTATGGAAGATTCATTTCTCCTCACTGTGTGTCTCCTTCTCTCTCACACTCTCTCTTACACTCACCACATCAGAGAAAAAAACACAACGGTGCTCGGGCTGAAATCATCTCACAACGGACCCTTTGTCGTGTCCTCTGGATAATTGTGGATGAAAACAGGGCTCTAGATTCTCACCTTGGGATGAAGTGGCCCCATCATGCTGCTTATTAACGATTTTACACAGTGAGCTGTGGCTTCAGACCTGTCAGCATGCCAATAATATTTACTGTCTGACACATGCACTATGGGGTGTGTGTGTGTGTGTGTGTGTGTGTGTGAGAGAGAGAGAGAGAGAGAGAGAGAAGGAGGAGGAGTGGGTAGCTGATTACACTGACACGCTGACAGCAGCCTCATCCTCAGCTCTTTTTGTAAATAACCTGGCGGGAGCAGCTTAAGTAAAGGCATGTTTACGGCCATAAAATAACCTGCTTCTTCTGAATTAAGGTCAAACACAAACAAGACGAGGTGCTGTCAAATACAAGACTGTAAATAAGGTAAGAATTCATTCTGAGCATGTCGTTCACATCAGGCACTGACAGCAGTGTGAGGGAGCAGAGCGAGGACACCGGACACCATGGCAGTGCTTAGGCATCATTCTGCATGAATAGAAAAGACCTTATGGCCCATTTGGTAAGTCAATAAATACAGAAATCAAAAACTATTTTCTGCTCGCCGTGCACGGAGGCAGCAATGAAATGAACAACTTTCTACTTTTAGAACTTTCTAACTTTTGTCAATCAATATGAGGAACAGGATTTGTTCTTACTTTGCTAAGAATTAGTTTGAGAAGTTTGTGTTTGAGAATTAATTTTTATCTACAGCAGAAATCTGAATGTTTAAGGACTCACACAGTGACTGACAGAAGGAAATGGGACTGTGTTGGACAGACATCACTTGAGGTAGGTGGAGCTATTGCCGTGGCAACAGTGTGGCCCCCTTCATTCCCTTGTGCCCTCCAGAGGCCCGACTATGTCCGGATAACAGTTTCCATGACGATGCGGCACGTTCGGCACATCAGTGCCAGCCCAGATAAACAGTGATCCTTTACAAAAACAAGAAGGTCATTACGGCCGCTTGTCAAATCAATGCTGAGAGTGTCGCGCCTGATTAAGCCATCCCCTCTCAGCTCTGACACCGTGTCAATAGTGGCGGCCGTGTGAGTGCGCTCTGATGATTGGAGTGAAATGCCCATCAGTCAGAGAGCTGAGCTAGACTAATGATTCCCTGTGCTGCCTATTAGAGCTACATGACAACTCAATCCTCCTTTCCACCAGAGACACAGTGAGAGAGAGACAGAGAGAGAAAAGAGAAAGTTACAGAGAGATAGACAGACATACAGAGAACAAGGCCTTGCTACATCATTTGATGCTGAATTAAAAGGACAAGAGCACTTAATCTTTACCTGCGACAATTAACAGAATTAGAGGGACAAAAAAGGCATTGTGTTTTTCTGCCGTATGTAATTCTTTTCTTTTTGGATCCGCTCTCCCTGGAATGGCATGATCTTTCATCAAAGTGAAACTCAGCACTAACACTTTTCCCTCAGTAATCCGACATAATACATAATATTCATGAGATGGTCTCAGTGTCTCTGTGAGCACTGTGCAATGTCCTCCTGTGGGCCAGCTGCTGAACGCCTCATCCGACTGACTGATCTTCTCCATCAGTGGGGGCTCATCGCTCTGTGCCCTGCTGGAGACACAGATGTTAAGCTGGAGGAGTCCACTGGAGTTCTGGATAAAACCGAGCCGAGCTCTCAGCTGGCAGCACACAGCATTACTCACCGCAGCTAGTCATCTGCCTAATAGACCACACAGACATTTACTAATCCTCATGGACTTTTCATCACACAAGAAAACTTAGACAAAACTTAATAGAGTCTTAAGGCTGTGATACACCAGGTTGTTTTTGTTCTTTCAATGAACATTTGATGTAGAATCACACAGTTGCAAAGCTGGCCAATGGGCCTGTACTAGAGCAATAAGATCAGATTAAATTCTAATTCAGTTTAAACGATCAGTAGAGGTCATTTCTATATAGATTTGTGCTGTCACTTTCAGTTTATTACACTTTATTTGCTGGATAATTACTATTATCAGTATTAGTTTCATACTCTAAGAAACTGAAAAGAAATATTGATTGAAAAGAATTTAGTTCACCAGTTTTTTTTGTTTGTTTGTTTGTTTTTTAATTATAAAAAGGAAGATAGACAGCTTTTACACTAGCACAAGATTGTAGAGTCCGAATGAGTCTACAGCACTACAGCATGGAGGGAACTCAGAATACTTTTCTATGATATAGTCTTCTCTATTAATGTCTCATATTTACATCAACTCCTCAGGACAGAAGGAGAATGAAGAAGAATGAATTGCTGGGCCCCTGAGCAAGGCCCTTAACCCTCAGTTGTATAAAAAATGAGATAAAATGTAAGTCGCCCTGGTTAAGGCCAAATGCAGTAAATCTACGGATTACCCTTTAGCCATAAATGTAAACACACACACTTCAACTAGCAATGTAGAAAAGTAGGATTATAAGTGCTGAGGGAAATAGAGTTGTTCCTGTTTAAGTCCTTTTTGTCAGGTTCTATGTACACTTTCAGTCACCTATCATGAATCCTGGGTTGTAAGGAACATTAAACTTGGACAAAAAAGACTTTTGCAGGGGAAAAAATCCAAATGAAAGAGAAGTGAAATTCATTTATTTGTGTGAAGCTACTGTATGCATAACTATGAGAACAATAACAATACAAAATTAAATACGAGAGAAAAAGCAATCAACACTATACCTTACAGGCATTATTTCTTAGATCCAAATTAAGTTGTGTTTGATTACAGCCTGGACGTGACACATGAAGGATGATAAAGTAGAGTGAAGTATTATAATTCAGTAAATAGGATGAATTATACAGCCATTACATTGAGACCAGTAGGAAAGGTCAGCAAATCTAGAGCAGTTAAATAAGTACATGGCATAAGTAAGGAATAAACCATTTTATTCAGTCAGAGCTATGTATAATAACAGAACATGTTTCTGTGCCCATGTAATAATTTAAAGAAAGAATGCATTCAAATATAAAACTCTATTAGTTTCAGAGCTGCAGTCACAGAAAATGAATCAACAGTCTTGAACCTGTAAGCTTTAGTATTTTATAGAATTTGTCTAAAACTGTAGACACCATACATAGAGTATTAAGCTGCTGGGGATTAGTAAGGCTGATCAGTTGAAGTTCCACATGGACGAAGAGTGTATTTAAAATAACAGCGTTTGTTAGCCAGTTGAGTTTCACTTCACCTTCAAGTTGTAGAGCTGATTTATTGGGATGTGTTATTATTTTGCATAATTCATCACTCTGTCAGTTGCACACTGGAGGTTAATAGAAATGCCAGCATGTTCACTGATTTACTTAGTAAAATTTTCATCCCAAGGTTGGTGTGGATGATTGGAGACCGCGAAGACGGGGGATTCATGCATTATGTAGAGGAAGCTGCAGTGACCTTGAGCCATCGCTGGCTGGACTATATATTAAACCTACTGCCATCATCTGATGCATTTAACACTGTTTTACACAACATTACTGATGCCTTGCATGAGCCGAGTTCACTCGATCTGCTCAGTCATTTCAAAAGAGCACTTTAACGAGAAGACTGAAGAAGAAGCTGTTTGTGTTCATGTGGATTAAGCTCAGAGAAAAAACAGTGAGAAGATCAGGCCCATGTGGTGTTTATAGTAATCCTCACGCTAGTACAGATGCCTTTAGCCCAAACACACTGAACGCTACAGCTCATCATGTAGAAATCAGAGCTCATTCTTCCTGGATTTGAACTCTCGTATTAAATGTTGCATTGTGGAATATCATTACCTTGAGTTTAGAGGTGAGGTAAGTGATGAGAAACAATATTTTCCCACAGAGTGAGATGGGCTCTGAATCAATACCCTGCCTGTTAGTAAGGCTTTAGCAACCTTTAAAATATCAAGTGAAATTGATTTACACAATACTGCCTATACTGTCAAACTGTATTAGGATGAAGCTTTATCCCGGTCCTGACACTATATAACTACATTCCTCCTAACAGTCTCTACTTAAGAAAATAAACAGCTTAAAAACGCAAAAGTACAGGCCTAGATTACTGCAGCTGGGTTTTTTCTGTGCCCTAGAAATATGTTTGAAAAGAAAGTCCATATTTGTGCTGTGGTGTTTAAAGGGAAATAATTAGGTGACACATTATGGCAGGACTTGCTGATAGAGGAAATGATAAGGGAACACTATTCTCTTTTTAAAGCACAAAGTCCATTCTGATATAATTGGTAGTGGAATTATTTATGACATTAATTGCCACATTATCGACTGGCTGTCAACTCCAGTGGCAGTTCGTCCATCTTTCTTACCAGCGAAAGCTAGCTCAGCCTAAAGTAGACTGACAAGCTAATTACACCATCTTCCCCTCAATGACAAATGCTACTCATCTGAAACCGTGCCGGAAATAAGGCTCTTTTTCTGTGCCTGCCCTTTCCCGGGCTGTCTGCCTCAGCTAATGTCTCCTCGTGTCTGCAGTAAAGGATGAGGCTGTGAGCTCAGGAGAATGATCAGACCCTCATCTCACCTCTCTCTCATCCAGTTAGCGTGCTATCAGCATACGGCTGTCAATCACTGATACAGCGCCGAGCGCTTTCTCATGCGCCTGATTTGCATTCGCCGCTGTCAATCACTCAAAGAGAGGAGCCTAATAACTGATGACTAGGGGCGATTTCCCAGAGCCGCTCTGACAGGCAGCCACAATGAAAGTTGGGATCAGAGCGGGAGAGAAAGTGGGCTGTGGTGGAGCCCTGGGCTTCCACTGAGTTTCTACTAAGACCCTCTATACAGGCCTGCACTGGAGCAAGAGCTCTGTGAACATGCTGTAATGGGAACACTGTCAGCTCACACTGTCTTCTGCATCAGCAACACCCACCAGCTCTGCCTGTCAAGCTCCCAGAAGCATCCGATATGATCGTCTACAACAAGAGAAATGCTAGACATCACTAGCATTCTACTGTGCTTCGATCATAAACTGTTTAAAGTCATTAAACACATCACCACACTTCATTACTTCATGCACTGGATGCACTTCAAACTCCACGAGAGAATTGAGATTAGCGTTGAGCTACTCTCAATCCCGTTTGCGAAGTTATTGTACACTTTTCCATCTTTTTTTTTCCCCCACTCTGCCCTGAGACCTATCTGGAGGGCTCGTCACTGGTGCTACGCAACTCCGGTGAGGAACTTTCTGTATAGCCGTGCATACACATTCCCCTGGGTCACAGCCTGTGCCTAGTGCACGCTCTGTTTCTCGCTCCTTAATTAGTCCCTATCCTGTGTCCCCTGCACAACACACACATCCGCGCATTCTCTCACTCACACGCAGTACACATGCGTGGCAGCATATGTCTACCCTCTGCACTTGCGCCTCTCTCCTAATGCTGTTTATATTTGCGGAGCTGTTGGAGACGAGGCCGTGACGAGGATGGGAAGTGACACTCACCAAACTTGCTACGTCCCCCAGCCAGCTCCGCCGGCTCCGCTGCTGTCAATTCGGGCTACATCAGCGGCACTGGCTCAATGGCAGCGTCTCTGACACATGTCACAAAGTTTTAAATGTCTGTTCTTTTCATGGGGATGGCTGGGTGAGCCAGGCAGGGAAGAGATGACATTTTGTGCGCTGAGGAGGGGGGAGAACTTGTTGTGGCTCCCTCTTCCTGCCTCCTCTGGCTGTCACTGGCACTTTCCTGTGAACATATCACAACATGGACAAATAAACCTTGTCATTTAGAAACGCCCGCACTAGTGACCATGCTCTCAGGCAGCACAACAGGAGCAGTGCACAGGCGTAGTCTCGTAGGACCAAGGAGACACACAAACACACACATACACACTTACAAAACCCATTGTGTAAACACAATCTCAACAATATGCACATTATGCATACATACACTGGGAATAACAAACACAAAGGCACCTACACACAAAGCATCTGACCCACAATCACAAGCAGCATTTCACTGGGTGATGTCTGGACTTTTCCTGAGAGCGAACAGAGGACGGAGAGGATGGAGAGCAATGCGCTCTGCCTCCATATGCTCTCTTTCACTTCCAAATCCATCTTCCTTGATGTACCGGAGAACGATAAACACACTGCAACTACCGACAGGACACCAAAGTCCACACTGGACCACCAGGGATCATCACAGAGACACATCAGATAGTAAGT
>JAOTRN010000041.1:11701343-11721222 GCA_028566695.1 Bagroides melapterus | reverse complement strand
AACCACAAACCAAACTGAAGGGGCAAGATTTCCCTGAGGAATGAGGAGAACACTTATTGGAATGTTTGCAATCTAGAATTAACTGCAATGTCTGACCTCTATCACTCAGTCAACTCAACAGTCTTACAGCCAGACAACATGTCAGGAATCATCCCATAATCACATTATGACGGATAAAGAATGTGTCCAGTTACATTAGAATGATGAGGAAGTCTTTTTACAGATTAATTAAACATGACATTTCTTTATCTCTTTTTTAAATGTGAAATTGTTTATAATAATAATAAAATTATAATAATTATAATTATAATAATAGTAGTAGTAGTAATAATAATAATAATAGTTAACTTTTTTATTGTAATTTTAATGTTTGTTACCCTTTTACACTTTGTTTTCATGAAGCAAAAATAAATTAAGAATTTTATTGTCCCTAAGTGCATAAGTTGAATCTAGATAGATAGATAGATAGATAGATAGATAGATAGATAGATAGATAGATAGATAATGTAATTTCCAATGACTAGCATTTGTAGAGCTTGACTAAATTAATAATAAATGCAAGTACGTCTAGTTTAAAATTTGCCAGCATACCCAGCGTTAAATTGTCTTCATTCTCAGCCTTGAACCCTGTACAGAGATATTGCACCTTCTTTTATAGTGTGTGACAGTGAATGCTAAGCATCCATTTCCTTGTGCCTGAATTGAATAAATGATGTACCAGGTCATTAATTTGAGCTACGTTCACCCTCATGCTATAGTGCATGTTCAAACATCAGTGTGTTGTGATTGTACAGCAATGTAGAGGTTGTGACAATAAATCAGTGGTTTCATCAGTAAGCAAGAAAACAGTTTAGACAACAGTCCAATGGAGCTTGCTGTAATTGACAGATGAGCTTTGTCTCTTCCACTACAATGGCTTCAGTCCACAGATTATGGGGGAATAAATGTAGAGCAGTGGGGAGGAGGTCACATGATCGATGAGGCTGATGTGTCACTTATGGATTTTGGGCAACAATAGAATGAGATATCCTCCTGTTCTTGTTAAATCACGGTTCTGCTGTTTATATTATGCCAACAATTATCCACAAAATGTCAAAAAATTAATTTGTAGTGTCAGTCTAATTAGTCAAACACACTGGAAACACAAATGCTTCTAGCCCATGTGACTAGTATAAATCTAAAGTGGTCCACTGGGCAGTAATCAGGGAGGGAAGTTTCTCAGAACATCTTTTCATCTGGTTTAGATGATTAATAAGCCAAATACACACATTGTACACAAATAAAATAGACTGATGGGGCTTGTCACAAAATTAATTGCTGTCATTTGTAGTTTAATTGTGGCTTGAATCACATTTACACAAACAAACATGAAAAGGAAAAAACCTTTCCCAAGAATGAATCATAAATACTTCCAGCGTGTATCTTCCATAATTCTGAATTACAACGATTTGGCATGTTTTTTCTCTTCCAGTGAGGGGAATTTATCTTAATAAACATTTCCACTGGCTCCGTCACATGATCATTATAATGCAATCAGAGTTCGTCGTGAACGGATCAGTTTCGCCTTCAGAATGACAAGTTGCTCAACATCTGCCAGGACTGTGTCTTAGCATCTCAGAGAACTGAAGAACCCCTTGACACAAGCAGACTCATCCATATCAACCCACGAAAAAAGGAGGAATTCGAGGAGCCAGCATTGATCCTGCTGTAAAAATATCCAAACCATCTGGCTTGCCTATATCCTCATAAATTACGATGATAAAGCCTCGAGTTTTGAAACTATGAAAACCGCACTAACCTGCGCTAAACTCCTGGCATGACTAAACGCACACATGAAATCCTAGCCTGCTTCTCGGATATCCAGTGAACACGTCACAAATCACTCAGCAATATGACTAATGCTTTGACTGCATTAGCAATCACTTTCTGAGCTGATTAGAAAATGAGCACAGGGTTTCCATTTGCATGATATATTTTCTGTCAGTCTGCCATGACAGGCCAGAAATACCGGGAAGCAGACCAAAGTCCCAGGTACCATGACTATGTTACTGGAACAGGGCTGGGCACATTGGCAAGCCCTCATGTCCTTGTCCATCATGCTGACACATTCTTAGTCTTACATGAGGTATCACTTAACACACACACACACATGGATGCAGCTTGTGTTAATAGATCAGGAAGTAGTCCAGCCAGGTCTGCTCTGTCATCCTTCCCAAATGCTCCTGATATATAAACCATTTCAAACAGTTCTGATAGATGAATATATGATCAGTACAAATATATTAGTCCGTTCATCACAAGAGATGAAGAAAATATAGGTATGAGCGTTTCCCTGGTGCTCTCAGGCAGTCTGTTAAATGATTCATCTGGGAAGAAGATTAAACATCAATCAAGCCATTCAGTCAAGTCATGGACTTCTCTTCTACAGCTCTAATTTCCCAGAGTGTATTTAGTTCATCTCCAATTCGACTTGCCATAATAACCCGGCCCATCAAGGTACAATACCTTTCACATTCAAATGACAGCGCTGAAAATAAATAAAACAAACAAAGAAATAAAATAAACAGTAGGCCGTCTTGTCACTGCCACCTTTCACTTGATAAAAGTTCTTAAAGTCTCTCAGAGACTCATTCTACTACATCAAACAGCAGCACACAAGAGAGAGAGAGAGAGAGAGGGAGAGAGAGAGAGAAAGGGAGAGAGAGAGAAATGTGTCAATAACACATCCTCAAAACCCACACAAACAGAATTATTCAGTAAATGCTGTGCCATTCTGTCAGAGTAATGACAGTGTGGAAAGGGAATCCATCTCAAAGTAGAGTTCAGCAGTTGAAGCTTGCAGGAAGTAGTTAAGTCGGCCCTGCTGTTTTAATCTGTGCTCTGAATAGGGGGAGAGAGAACCACTGCAGTCTCAGTGACCAAATAATCCGATCCCATGTCTCCCTGTCTTCCTTTTCGTCTCACCATCTTTCATAGATGTACTGAACAATGGCCAGACGAGCTTGGTTTCCTCCGTTCCTCCCATTAATCTCCATCTGCTGACTAATGGATATTCATGCTCCTGTGCTAAAGAAATCCGTGAGGCCCACCAGATCAGTCCAACACAAATCATATCATCATATCATCTCAATACAGGAGAGAAAACAAAAAAACCAAAGGCCAAAACCAGCACACTGGCAGGTAACTACACAATCCTGTGAGTCTGTTTTAACTTACCGCAAGATTTATTTATTTATTTTAATACAAATAATTAATCAGATATGCAGAACACTGAGGATATCTAAAACAGATGTCTGTGATCTACATCAAATGACATAGTCTGGGCATTTTTTTCTACACACGCAACTTTCCAACCATTATTTTTTGGCACTGCATCTGAGGAGACACGATGTGTAAATCTGCAAGTCCATATAAACTAGTGTGATGGCTATTTCTTTTTTTATGGGCGCTCATTATTTTTGTACAGTTAAAACTGTAGGTGTGTTTTACACAAAGACTTTAATGGGCACAAAACACCCCAAAGTCATTAGAAAAGGATCCTAAACACTTCATCAGTGTCCAAACTGGAACTCAGCTCTGGATCTGAACTGACAGAGCAAGGGATTTGTCCAACACCTCTCCAACATGCAGAACGCTGAACTGAAAACACATGTCTCTGCAGAATCACAGGGCCTACAAGGACACAAACCCGAGCATAACATTTATTTCAGGGGTTAGTAAAATATTTTAGAAATTCCACTCTACTTTAAATTATTTCACATTTTCAATAACATACCACAGAATGGGTATGTAATTATTAAATTAATTGACTAGGTGATTTTACTTGTGATTCATCAAACCCTGAGAACCTTGCTAGTGTTTGAGACACGCCCCATCCTCTGACTGTAGAGTTATTCGAGTCATTTCTTCTCAAGTATTTTAGCATTCAGGCTAACAGTCTGACTGAACTCCAAACAAGAAATCTGCAGTAAAATATCCCAAGAGTCCCGGTAAATACAGACAGGAAAAAGTGTTTCGTGATACAACGACAAGCGACTGCTGAAGGACTGACTGGAACTAGGACCTTGGTGTGCCATGTAGGGAATCAGACGCTTTAAAGCATCATGCAAGCAGAAGACAGCATGCAGCACAATAATCTCTACTAGGCTCTTTAACTGAGTAGATGAGTACCTCATTAACAAAGTTCCTGCTGACTGTGAGCTATCACTCTGTCATTGTTAAACAGTACTTAGTTCCAGATTTTATCAGTCGAATTCAAGTACACAGGAAGCCACAATCAGCAGTAAGAATGTTTACGTTGTCCAAAGCCATCATCTACATCACATTTGAACTGAAAAGCTAGCTGTTTTTTTTAAAGGCAAATAATTAGGTTAAAAAAATCTTGGTGAGGTTTTTGTTGTTTCTGTTGATGAAATGGATATATACAGGGCGTAATGGATAAGAATGTACAAACAAACACAGAAACAAACTCAGAAACATAAGACTTTTGTCAGGGCAGTCTGACCAGAAATTAAGAAATAAAAAAGTACACTTTTATTTACCTTTACACCACAGCTATTTGACAACGATCACAATGTCAAATTCAGTAATAAATGATATTTATACTCTTTACAGTTACAATTAATATTGTGAAACATCCATGAGACAAGTTAGTTCCTGTTCCTGTTCTCATGTTATAGCATGAACAGTTTTCCGTCACCAGCTTGATATTTGCACTCTCTTGAAGAAAACTGTGAGTCATTTTACTTGAAAAACCCAGAAATTACAAACTTCTCTGTCCTGTAGACCTTCTCATGCTGGAAAACTCACTAACGGTTCCAAAGCACTCGAGATTCCTTCTATAAACAATAAAAAATATGTAAATTTAAACTACACAAATATAAAATTCTTTATTAAACTCCATTAAACATTTTTTTGTATAATAGCGTCCACCATAAAGTCTCTGTGAAGGAGTTGTTGCTACAAAAACAATGAACATACGGAATACTGTATATACAATTCCACAGAACAAGCACATTATAATACATCTGTGATTTGATTTACGGCCTGAACTACTGTCAGAGCTTCTGTTCTTATTCGAGCAAATTATTCAAGACCTTCTACCCAATTAGAATAGAGAAGCGAACAGTGTTAGGGTATGAAATAGTGCAAAATATAAACGCAGACATATTACAGGAGCAGAGGGAGACTATAGTAAAGACGCAGTCGTGTGATAAAGCTCAAGGCCACTACATATCTATCAGGTTATAAAAATATTCTCTCCCCCACACCCAGCAGATCTATTTCAATTACACAAAGGTTGTGTCTCTGTGACGACGTGTCAAACAGACCATTGTATCTCACTAGCAGCAGATCCAGGCCTGAGTAAATGAGTGACGCACAGTTGCCAGATGTAAGTTAATGGAGGATAGGGGGACTAGCAGCAGGTGTAAATCTCCCCCCATCCTGCTGAGCTTTAAAAGTCAGTGCTTAGCACCCACAGCTCCGTCATCTGGCCTCTCCCAGCCTTCATGACAGCCCATTTGTCATCATTTTCACTTTTTTGGCAAAAAAAATGGAATGTTCTAATGGAGTGCTTTGAACGGTCCCAGATGTTTGTTTATTTGTTGTGCTGCAAGTGCAAAACAGTTTATTCTTCACACACAGTTCCATTTCAGAGGCTGAATATCAGCTGTGCCATAATGAAAGCAAACTGCAGGTGGAAAAAAAGTACAGAGTCCCCGGGGTGTCTTCTGTTCGGATATTCTTTTAGCGAAGGCCTCCTGTCTGGAGGGATTTGAAGAACAGTTGTGTGCCATTTAAAATACAGACATCCATTACAGCTGCACATGGCCTACAATAACAAAATTTAAATGCACTTCAGCTGAAATATGTAGGAGTACAGTTTCCTTCTCTGGTGAATGTTTGGTGGTTTATTCACTAAGGAGAAAATAAATGTTCATGAGGTATGATATGAGTTCTGGAGTAGCATTTATTGCTTTCAGATGTCAAAATGTATGTGGGGGAATTTGGTAGTTTCTAGTGATATTTATGGAGGATCACAGATACACAAGCCAGTTTAACAGCTGCTATTTTTAAACCTTTCTAAATGTACAGTCCATTTTAAATGTGCAACTATTTTGAATTTCATAACCCGATATTGCATTATATGTAATAGACGTAAGATAAAATGTATTCAGTATTACCTTTGTACCTATCCTCACTTTACGTCGTGTGCTGGTTGATGCTGTGGCACTTGGTTTAAAAGCTGCATGAGTCTGGAGAAAAATCTTGGTCTATATATTGGTTTAAAGCTGGTTGGTGCTGACAGCAGTGCTGCTTCCTGTGGCTACGCTGCCGGACTCCAGGCCCTGCCATCCTCTCAGTGTCGCACCTAGCCTGCCTCTCTGCCTCGCTCTCCCTCACCCTCCTCTTCCCTCCCCTGAGCCTCTCCTGTCTGCTCACTGTGTGTCCACTCCCCAATTCTAACCCAACACAAGAGACAAGGGTCTCATTTCCCAAAAGCCAAGACTTCCTCTAGTCTTCCTCTACACTGTGTGTCAGCACGGCAGGCACACAGCCCGTCCCCTCTTTCCCATCTCGAGAACTCGTGCCTGTCCTGATTACCCATGGCACCTTGGCTCTTGGGGCCTCGGCACAGGTGACATTAATTGTAGCAATATTGAGAAACGGCGGAAAGGCTTTCTGTTCGAGACAGCCTGCTGTCACACATGCCGCTAATTCTGCCGGCCACTGCAATGCAGCATCTAACATACAGCGGGCCTGACAGGACTGGCAACAAACCTTTGGGCAAAGCATGGGCACTATTACCATTCCGCCCTATACAGATGGACCCGATAAATAACTGTATAATTGCATCATGCAATGGTTCACAATGAGTTATTGCCAATGCATACAAATAGCTTGCTTCCTCCTGACACGTCCTGGAGGTGAACTGCATCTTTTAGTGTCAGGGCTTTTCTATTAAAGCTTTTTTTTTTCTCTCCAAGGCACAGCCAAAGTTCAAATAAAGAGTTACTGTGTTAGACCTGATGCATTAAGCAAATAGAATAGGCAATAAGTCAAGATAAATAAAAATGGTGTGATAACGGGGAAAAAATAAAAGGAGGCGAAGGACAAAGATGAGGGCTTGTGTTATCTAACACTGCAGTACAGTATCGTAAAAATAACGAATGGAGAGTGTCAGCGCAGCGAAATCTAAGAGGGAGAAAAAATATTTCATATGTCAGCTCTGCTCACCTTTTAATGGACTATTCTCAAGCAACATGATTTTGACAAAGCACTGGGCTTTCCTCTACATCACTTGAGAGGTGAGGGTCAGCCTTTGTGAAATAGATCTGTCCTTGGTGGGGGGTGGAGAGGCTCTTCGTTGACCTCACATGAAAGCAAAAGTGGCAGCACCATGGCTGCGCTGTGAAAACACAGTACTCTGTATTGCACGGACAAAAGAACATGATAAATGTTTCCTGCATAAAAAAATCTGTTTTTTTTTCTGTCCTGAAGTTCAGCATGTCAAAAGCAGCTCTCCTGCAGAGTCCCAGTCTCATAACCAACAGCGATGTAGCTTCACCAGAGGCTTGGGAAATTTACCAGCATCTGTTAGTCTGTTGTCAGTTGGTGAAGAAAAAGCTTCTGACTATTATACAATAACACAAAACCATTGAGTGGATGTAATATCCTACAACTGGTTTACGGGATCATTTGTGTATTTTAGAAAGGTTTTGGAAACCAGCATTGATTCATTATCATATGTGATATAATTACATTCCTTTGTTGCCTCCGTGCCTTTAATGTTCGCTTTACACAGCATCAAAATTCACATCCATTAATAAATTATACTACAAACATTCACATTCAATATAATTGAGCACATTCTGGATTTCGGCACAAAACCAGAGTCTAAATTTGTTATTTGAGTTCATTTCAATAGAAAGAAAGAAATGCTTTGCAGCACTTGGAAGAGTTGGCTTTATTATTATTAAAAATCTTTCTTGCTGCCAATATTTTGAATTGTTATTTCCAGATACATTATACATGTATAAATCATTTGTAGCTTGTTAGCTCATTACTGTGTGTGTTCTTTTTTTTATATTTTGTGCTTTATTGAAACTTTTGAAATGCACTATTATTACAACTAAGGATATCACTCCTTACTTTTAATTGCTCTGGTCCTTAGCAACACTGGGAACCAAAGTAATAATTAAAAGGCTTGTTATCTAATTATTCTGAAACCTCATAATGCCGCTGCATAAAATCGTGGTATGTACTCAGATGTGATCAATATTCTAACTAAATTCTACATGTTGTAATAAAATTACAAATTACTCACACACTGCATCATGTTTTGTCCAATCAAACATTGCCAGTGCAATAAGACGGAGTCAGAATGAGATTAATGCATGAGATATTTACATCTGATACCCAGCACTGTTTGTAGAAATATTGTCATTTTTAACTGTAACACAACAGACCATGTGCTTGCTCAATGACAGGACACGTCTTCTCAGTGTTATTCTCTAGATTCTTAAAGACTTGCTTTATTTCTTATGCTAAAATGTAGAATTTGATGTCAACAAAATAAGCTGCAGTTTGGTGTGAATATGAAGAATGAAACATGAAGCATGTGTTTTTTTTTTCTTTCTATTTATTTTTTTTGTTTGTGTTTTTATTGTATCACTGAAGGAAATAAAATAATTTTTAGGACCTTAAATACTATCTTTAGAATTCATTGCTATTGCTTTATCACATGGGGCTCTGCAATCTTTTAAGTAAAGAAATTAACATCATGTGATGCTTTGTGGCTTTCAAAAGGGAAACATGACATTTGTGAGTAACTATATATATTATTAAATTGTGTGTATATATATATATATATATTAGAATAGTAGGGATACTACAACCCTTCCTCTTTTGTCTGTGTAGCTTACCTTTGGGGTTTTTTGTGTCTTTGGATCTAGGCAGAGGAGTATAAGGCATAGAATTGGTGTCTGATCTGTGATCACGTACATCCTGCAAAACAAATAGAGCAAACATGAAGTCATTGTGTTGATGGAGTCCTCAGTATAAAGCACCTGTGCTGCTTTGCATTGCAATCTGAGTGGATTTATTAGTCAGGAAAGACGAGAGAAGTGTACATTATTGATTTCTCAGCTGTGAATGCATTGATCCTAATTGAGTCCTAAATGAAAAGTACTCATTTGTCATCTCCAATCAGCAGCATTCATCCAGACTGATGGCATGAAAGGCAGATGGAGAGCGAAGGAGAGAGAGAGAGGGAGAGAGAGAGAGAGAAGAGAGAGAGCGAGAGAGAGTCACAAAGAGAGCAAGACAAAGGGAATGAGAGACAGAAAGTATAAATCATGAGTGGGGTAAGGGAGAAAAGCTTCATTGCCATGACTGATTACCCAAGTGCCATAAATTTTCAGAGTGTGGTGGAAAGGTAATGTTGGGAGCAGCTCTCCTGCTTTTATCAGGGTACTGGACAGCTTTCATTATCTGGCATGAGAGGAGGGGAGAGAGGAGGTGAATAGGGACCCTGCCTTTGATTATCTCTTTCCTTCTTGTTTGAGAGAGGGCGAGGGAAAGGCCCCCACTACCACTCAGTCAAGAAGGATGCTGCAGGTCAGCCCGGGGTCAGCGTGTCGCTTACTCTCTAACTCCCTCATGACCAACACACACTGCTGTGTGCTGGCAAGCCAACAGGTGGCATGACAAGACTTCTGCCCAAAAAAACCTGCCTACCTCCCTTTAGATTCAGAACGCCTCGCTGAACAAGTATTCGTTGTCTTCCGTGTACTGTTAGTCACTAAAAAGCCCTAGTTATAGCCTGTGAGCAGTATGAGTAAGGCAGTCAACAACCTAAACTATTCAGAAGTTACTTCATCATAGGGCAACAGTGACAAATTTAATCTGCAAAGGACTAAGAACAGATTTTTCCAGTGTATACTGTAGCAGCTGCTGTTAATATATCCTTGGAAATGCTATTTCTAAATAAATTGCTTTTGGAAATTTGTGCTGATGAAAAATCATTTTTGTTAGAAACTCACTAATAAATGAAATGGAAGAAGAAGAAAAAAAAAACAAAGAAAAATATCCATGCAGGCATGATTAAATAATTAGGCTTACATTAAAGCATCATCACTTCATGAATCCTGCCATTAATTATCACCAGACTTGTGTAAGTGTGTGTGGTGTGAGGTAGCCACGGCTTTCGAGCATGTCAGCACTTTCCTTGTTACCAGTTTCAATCTCCTCCCGCCATTTGGCTTTAATATCCTAAAGCAGCACTCAGAGAGGGGACGTCAGTCTGCCCTGACTAATTTCCTCTGGGCCTGACAGATCAGAGGCCTTCCCCACCAAACTGCCCTCTCCCCACCATAAAGCCCCTCGTAATCCTGCTGCTTGTCTACAATTAATCTTCCCAGTTGCCACATTATTAACACCACCACCCATAGGCAGGGTATGGCTCTGCCCCACTGGACACAGTGCTCCCTCTCCTCACGCCAGCGGCCAGGCACGTCAATCACATGCCGTGCACGAAAGTCGCCCGCTGTCAACATCAGAGATCCCCCCCTGTCAACGCAAAGCACCCCTCATCCCCAACCCCAAACGCTGGCCAAGTCCTCTGATCACACACCCACACCCTTGAAGAAGATTAATCAGAGCCCTCCCTCCTACTTCCTCCTCTCCCCATCCCCTCCTCTCTTTCTCTTTATTCAATGAGGCATCCTCACGATGAGAAAAGAGGCCTGGCTCATAATGGGAATCCCTGCATAACAAAGTTAAAGGAAAACTCAATTTGAATGCCAGCTGTTATCAGGCCCCTTTTTTCTGAGCTTCTTAAAGAGCAGGCGGACAAGAGCTCTGCTTTGATCAGTACCCTTAAGATTTTACACAAACATAATCACAAGCCGAGGGGTCGCTCCAGGCACCAGGAATTCATTCATTCCTTCGGCTTAGAGAACACACAGGCAGTTTAAGGGCCTTCGCTTTCACAGAGCCGTTTATCTTTATTTGCTTTTAAAAGATATGCATCAGCTTTTCACGAACTCTCACTAGTTACAACTTCTATGTTTGGATTGGTCATTTAATAACGGCCGATAATGCCATGAATTAAGATAATGTGCTCGTGAAAGGTACACTGAGGAAATATATGAGCTGATCCCAAAGGGAAACATGAAACAAGAATCACGACGAGAACAAACACTACCACGGGAAGCTTGATCCTGATGGACTGTGGATAAAAATGGCTTCTAAAGCAGATATGGGGCTGTAATGTGTATACTCTTTCACTCATCTCTCTGTCTGAATGAATTTCCATCACAGAACACACTAAAAACTGGTGCAGAATGCTTCTGATCTATATTGGCATCATAGGAAGACAGCAGGTAATCCCATGGAAAAGCCAATACATATAGACGGATATGCTGAAAAGGCTGTGAATTGATTCTTTTTCTCATGAGCACATAATAGAAAGTTATAGCTTTATAGTTAGTAATGGTATTACATTTGATTTTGCAATTGTTTACACAGACAAATCGCATCCTACCCCCCTCACTCACACACACACACACACACACACACATACACACACACTATTCTTACTTTCTTGTTCCTATCTTAACCTCAGCAACTAAAATCTGGCTCTTTCTACACTATATCTCATGGGGACCAGACAAATGTTCTACATGTTTATAACATGGTGTCTCACTTTATGCGGACATTTGGTCCCAACCAACAGATAAAAAAAATGCAGATACACACACACACACACACACAAAACCACACAAGACAACACACCAACACAGCTGCATGTTGCTGTACATTTAATGGTCAGATGGGGGCGCTGCAGTGTAAAGTATATAAACGTCTCCATGGCCACTCGTGGTAGTGAGCGTTGGCTCTCCAGGCCGTTGGCATATGCTGCCTGCTCACATCATTATTGTCTTTATACACTGAGCAATCACAGTTTATGATAATGCAGTCGAAAATTTACAAGCTGGGGAAAGAAGGAATCAGAAATAATGGCATTAACAGAGGAAGCCACAGCACCCCTCGTCCCACCGGGGGCTTTGCTATCAGACACAGGACTCCTTGCTGAAAATGTCACAGTGAAATATGACTCCGGCGCTGGATTATACATCATGCTCACACTCTCTCCCTCCTTTGGTCGTTTGCCCAACACAAACATAGTAAATGCTGCTAAATCCTGAGTCGGTCATGATTATCATCTCCAAAACAGATCTACTTCAGAACAAGAAGGTGAAAAGGAAGCGGCCCGTCCCGGAGAACTCTTGTTTTTTTTTCTTTTTTTTTGTGGATAACCAGCAGGCCCCAAAGCTAGAGAGACTCCCCCCTTGAGAGCTCAGCTTTTCTGAGCTGAGTCTAACATCCTCAGTGATTTTAGCTCAACTTATCCTTACAAGACTGATCAGGGATACAATCTAATCACACACACATACATACACACATTAAGAGCGAGAGAGAGGGAAGGAGGAAGGAGCAGAGATGAGTTTAAACACCAGTACTTTTTATCTTCTTATACATCTGGACAAGTAGACAAAGTGCTAAAACGAAATAAATGTGGCCTGACAGCCACTTCAAAGAGTTCAGCCAGGGGCTTACTGCTACTTAAGGCGTAGGAATGTTGTTGCTAAGCATCAGACTACAACCTATCAGGCCCTACAGAAGGGCCTGGTTTCCCTTTAAGAGGCTGAGTGGGAAAGCAAGAGAGCGAGAAAAAAGGGGAGGGGGGCAAAGGAGAAAGCGAGGAAGAGTGGAAACTCGACAGTAAGGGGAGGCTGGGGAATCAAGGAGAATTTGTAGCTTAAAGCAATTGTTAGAAGAAACAAGCTTTCTGCTTTGTTTTCTCTTGACACCATTTCGGCTTTTTGTGCTTGCAAAAGACATGTAGAAAAATGTCTTTTGATATGTTTTCTCTTTGGGTCTTTATCAAAAAATATTTTCCGTGGGCACGAAACTTTCCCTGTCTTTCTCGTAACGCTTGCAGAGTTCTCTGATGAGCTGAAGATCAGAGAAAAACAAACTTATATGAGCATTTCAGTCCAGACCAAATGTTATTTTGACATCTATTTGCAATAAATTTAGCCTTCGTTTGTACACTGAAAAATTACGTGTTGGCTAGTGACCCGAATATGGTGCACAAAATCCATTAAAAACCACACTCGGATTTGTACTAATATGCAATCATTTCTTTGAATGCAACATTTTTTTTTCCAAGTTTACTAAGTTACAACAAACTTGCCCAAAAAAACAGGACTTGATGAGAGGATGGAAATGGAGTGGTGTTAAGCTCAAGCTTGGAGGAGATACAAGTTGCTCCTCAGCGCTGCAACACTACCACGAGTCTAAAATCTGTACCTCAGCTCAGATTTAGTAATGTCCTTTAAGTTGTTGTATGTATAAAAAGCACCATTTCTCTTTTTTTTAAAGCTCGTGACTAAATCGAACGGCATCCACCCTTTCAGAGTGCTATGGTAGCAGAACTGTGTGACTGGCACCGAGTGAGCGTTTAATGATTTACCAATTCTGCTTCAATGAGTTTGTGCAAAGCAAATGGATCATATGATCAGTGATCACAAGCGAAACCGTTTTTGCCCGAAGGCTGGCCTCAACGCTTACCAGAACTGTTTCAGTGTTAGCCAAGCAAAGGTTAGGCACAACAGGAAGTTAATCGTCCATATCAACAAGCACTACACTTAACTCGCTTTTTAGGGGTTGCATTTTAAAGAGCCAGTTGACCTTTTATTGCCGGGTTCCTCTAGACCGTGCTCGTTTAAAAACACTGCCTGCATAGGGGTAATAAATGGATGAAAATATCACAGGCTTTGGGGGATTTCTGAATCATTCAAGTCAAGATTAATCCAGTTATTTATTCACTTAGATTTCTTATATTCAATTATTTATTCGAAGGATAATACACTAATTTGATATTGTTTATGATGATCATATCATAACAGAGTCAGAATCTGTATCACAATCAGCTTTATTGACCAAGTGTGTGCACAAACAAGGGATTTGTTGTGGTTACAGGCACTCTATTAAGCATAGTGGAAAAAATAGAGAATAAATAATATGTAGACTAAAAGGGTAAAAAGATAAAAATATAAATATAAAAAGGTGTAGCTGAGTTCTTTACAGATGTGTCAAGTAATTTACATTAGTCTATACTGTACATTTATATAAGCATGGAAAACACTATAAATATGTATTTACGTAGATTCTAGTAAGAGATACAAGATACATCATCACCATTAACATATGAAATAGTTACAAAGAATTTTGACCCTAAAACCCTTTAAGAAAAGCTGAAGGATTTGCTGAAGGCCAGGCTTGATTTGTCATTGGGGTTTGGAGTTTGGCTCTGAGCGACACTGTTACATATTAACCGCTCCTGCACTCTGCACATGTAGATCACTGATATAAACAAGATAGCAGTCTTCCTTAAGGGCTAAAGTGCCAGCAGAACTTCAAGCTACATTAAGCTTGTCTATATCAGATACACACTGCACACAGACTAACATGTCATTAAACTAAACTAAGAGTTCGGCTGCAGATGATTGACAGAGAACAAATTAGATCTGCATAAAGCTAGCCAAGAGTGCTTTTAGTATACTATTGAACACTGACTCGAATTCTCAACTGGAAAAAAAAATGGAAGAATGAATACTTTATGACTCTGACATCAAGCTAAATACTTCCCCGAATCCTGTCCTTTTACTTTTCTCTGAATTTATTATATATTCTTTCAAATTGTGACACACTGTAGAGCTTGGTGTTCCTGTTAGGAGCTGCATCTAATGTCAGAATGTTTTTTATTATTATTTTTTTTAAGTTATGCAGGATATTAAATAATTGAAGATTCTGCGAGCAGGACTGTCACACCGGGTTGTCTCAGATGTTTCCTGCGCAATTAGATACTTTGAGACGTTTGAAGAGGACTCACAAAGCAAAGTCACAGAATGTGACGCGTGACTTAAAGGAAATTAGCTCTTCACCCCGGCGAAATGTGACGGTTACTTAGCGGTGCTTAGCATCTGTGAGGTGTCTGATTCATTTTTTAGGTTTATTTATTAATCTTTTATTTTTCATGAGAGATCACAGGCAAGATGAAAGCTAATTTTGTACAGGTGATAAAAAAAAATATGATGGGAATAATGAGATCTGATGTGTACGATGTTTGGGACTCTCACAGACACACACAGGCATTATAAATGCGCTCAGCAGTGACTAAACTGATCCCTGTTGTTTTGTCCAACAACATGTGTGTGTCTGAATGTGATCATGGTTCTCAGTGCACACAGACTTGGGAAGTCAACTTGCCATAATCAATATTGTGTTTTTAATATTGCAGTGATTTCAGCTAAAGGATGTGACAACTCCAGCTAAAACACTGCTCAATGGTCTTATTTTTCTTCTGGTATCATAGAGATGGATAAACAGACACACAAACTGATCACACAACATTTATAAAGGGCAACTTCATGAGTACAAAAAACCCCTAAGAGTTCTGACTGTTTCCAGATACTTACAAATTACCCGCCAACTTGCAGTTATTGGAAATTGCGCCGAGCCGTAGGAATACAGACTGTCACTTTTTATGAGCGTGAGTAATACCACACTCGCCATACTGTTCTTACTCATACCAGACAACAGGACAAACAATAGGGGGGGAGACGGAGCAAGGCTCCAGTGGGTGTACCGCTCGGGTTTGTGCGGTGTAAAAGGCTGGAAGGGAGAGATAGCGGTCGGGCCGCTCCTCCCAGCATCCTCCCCTCCCGAGGAGAAGGACTTATGAAGGTGAGTGCCTCGCTGACAAGCACGAGAATAAAGGAGACAAACCCCAGATAAAAATTAAATAAAAAGTAGCTGTCTTAAACAGTAATTGCACTCCTTTGCTGAGCAGGCTTTCAGATATATAAACATGATTTACTATCGGCTCACAACTACAAATCAGGGGGTCCGAGAAACACTTGTGCTATGAAATTGTTTAATCTCATCAAGTTCTGCTTTCACAGCAAGCCATAAATCACAAACTCTTTGTTATCATAGACCTCCATGAGCGCCTCTCAGGCAGGCAATGGATCGTGGGTATATATAATCTTGACTGCACAAACAGCCGGGTTGTCAGTGGCTGAAATACTTTCATATTAGCTGCACTGCAGCTGCTGGAACACAAGCCTATGATGGATATCTCATTTCCAATGCTCTGCATCTATTTCCAGCAAATTATTACAGCATAAATTTCTTGTCAACAGAAACGGCCAATTAATTAAGTTAAAAATGGACTCATGATCACATCTACAAACCAAATAGAAGAGCACGGGCCATTTTACAGTAAGTGGATTTACCGTTGGGTCAGTTTAATGAATGATTTTAAACTTTGTCATAAACTTCAAGACAGGCCAATATCTACACAGCAGCCCCTGCACAGACTAGGTGCTGACAGATTTACATAAAGCTTATTTATGTGTGGGGCCTGCAGTTGATGGTTGAGGTAGAAATAAAGTTTACTATTGCCCAGAAGAAGCTGCCAACCTCGCATTTTCCATCATCAGCGAAATAGGAGATAACCGAATAATACCTCGACTGGTCTTAACACAATATACAAATTTAAGGCTCTATCAAAGTGAATAATTCATATCCATGCACAGGGCATTTATTTTGCATTGGGTCATTTATCAGAGAGCGAATCCTACAACGGAGACACGCACAAAGATCTATGTGTGTTTTGACTTCTTTTGAGATAAATCAAGCAGAACCATTAGGCAGGTAGAGACTCAACTGTGACTAATGACAGAAGAGCACTAAATCTCTCTCATCTCAGAAAAGAAATATAATAATAATAATAATAATAATAATAATAATAATAATAATAATAATAATAATACAAACACCAAATGAACTTAGTAGAAGCACTAAAGTTAATTTGAAAAGAAACATATAAAAAGAAAACAGACAGAAAACTTGAGCATTAATTGCAAGTATAACCTACATTCTTTCCCTTAATTTCTCTCTCTTTCTTTTTCTTTCTTTCTTTCTCTCTCTCTCTCTCTCTCTCTCTCTCTCACTCACACACACACACACACACACACACTTTGTACACACCTTTCAGATTGCAATTCAGACATAAAATACCAACCAGGATATAAAGAAGGTTTGATCAGTGTTTACTTAAAGCCAGCAAACGGAGCCGTAACTGTTAATGTTCCCGAATGGCAGCAACCACTTTCAAAGGACACAAAGGTCGACTAAAACGAAAGCTTCAACAAACACAACAAACGAACCATCAGTGCTAAGTGTCCCTGTGATAGCAAGAGCTCTAGTCTTAACCCGGCCAGGGCTGGGCCTACATGCCATGCTTAAAAAGGCTAGGTTCCCCTTTGAATAGCCAAGCTTCATTTATTATTTATAATCCTGGCGGTCTGTCCTCTGATTAAGGCAGCAGAAATTTGTTTTACCGGACTTTGCCTTTAATCTGTCTCTCAGTGAGATAGATTAGCCAGGACTGTGCCAGCACTGAGCTCTCTTTGCTTTGCTCTGTTTCTCTCTAACCGTGACATGTCAAGAGCAGACACATCTGTTTCGATGTGGAAGACAACTCTGGTCCACGTCAGCCGCCCTCCATTTTCCCTCCTCCCTACAACTTTCCCTGAGTATTGTGTCAAACAAATCCTTTCCATGACTGAAATGATAAACCTTCATTTTAGGAAATAAATAAGAAGCTGCTTTATCATGTGAGACGATCCATTCTGTTTTTTAATGGTGGCACGTTAGCGGTGAATAAGAGAGGGTTTAATAAACTAGGCGGAGGGCCAGTCTCAGGGCTTGCCGTCTCATGAATGTTTTCTGTTTCCCTCTTGGCCTACTCGCTGGTGCTAAATCATTGGCCGCTGTCAAGGAGCACTAAGCTAGTGTGCGTCATTGGGGAGTGCAGGAAGCACTGGGTATAATTCTGTCCATCAGTGTAATTTATTATATTGGTAGCTTTGTAATCATGTGCAATAAGTTATAGGGCCTGACACAATGGAATTTACTTTGAAGGCAAAATTGTTCATCATGCTTAAAGGTCTGGCCAGATCTTTTCTACTGTATTTACATGGGGGAAAAGAACATAGACAAGTGTTTTATTCCCCTATCTAGACACTGACACAATGGCTTTGTGGACACAGGACTGAAGAGAGAGACAACTAAAAACAAGAGAAAGGGCGGAGTGATGTCTGGATGTTTGTGAAGTGTTGGCGGTGTCTGAGGCTGTGTCTGTTGCTATTCAGTGAAATACAAAGTGGGTGTGCCAAGTTGTGTCCCATGGGAGCTCTTCAAAACTCTATCCTGTTATAAAAACACCAGAACTCTCTCTCTGTCCCTGGGTCTGTATCTCAACAGCCCAGTTTTATTGTCAGGATTTGACTGAAGCCGTGGTGGAAAAACAAGGCCATATGGTATTTTTAAAACTTTTGTCACAATCACCTTCCACAAAATCACCTAAAATAAGGTGTAGGGGGAAAAAAGAGTCAGAGGTGTCAATTAGTTTATTAATCATGGCTGTCATTTCCAGAAGCGTATTGTGTTGTTGGTTTGACCTGATGGAAATACAGTCTGATTTTCAGGACAATGCCTACGCTTTAGCTGTGGATACAATTGTGTTTAGCATAAAAGAAACATGGGGTTGTGAAGCCCTAACAAAGAGCTATATCTCCCTGTGGCCCGCTCAACATGCCACATTTGCATATCAAGCCGGTGGGGCTGATATGTAAACGTGTTCCTTCATCAGATGGTGCCGATGTTGAGAGCCATTCAGCTGCCTGTTAGCGGGCCGCATTAACGCCAGACAAAAGCAAAGGGCTCTGAAAGAGACATCTCATGTCACAGCCCATGAGAGATAATGAAATCGTTGTACCTCCTTGATCACACACACACACAAATTCCTGTACACTTCAGTGAGATAGCCTGCCGTTCATTTGGTTTTCAACTGAATGCCTTTTTTATCTGAGCACTTCAATTTGCAAGCCGTGCTGGAAGGCAGCGCCTCCTGATATGTTAATTGGGGGGTACTTAAGCACTAAAAGATTAACATAAAACCTTTTAGAAACAAGCTAATAGTTTATGATAATTCATCCATGGCCTTTGTCTGTCTATCACCACACTGCCTCCAGCTGTAATTTTATCAAGAGGCTGTAAAATATCATTTAAACAAGTTCACTTACTGATAATTAATAACAGAAAGTGTGTTATTCAATTGAACTACTCTGACACCATTAACAATCCAGAAAGTAAAACATAATTAAACCATTCTATTTTATTAACCTATTCATTAAGTTGTGCAAATGATGACTCGGAAACGCTGTCACAAAGCACAATTAGAGGAGCACTCGAGTCTCTATTTAGGCCGTGTTTGATTAAGCCCTTTCAATTAGACAGGTAACAACACAATCTGACACGCCTTCACACGGAGCTTATGGAGTAACATCCTCTTACAAAACATCCTGCATATAGAGGAAAGATAATTCAGCTAAAAAAATAGATTTTAAAGGTAAACTTTGTTTTATTATGTCTTATCCACCTACATACCTAAATTTTTTCAACATTTTACCCCCCAAAAAATTACAAGATGGGTATCATTTATTAATCATTTATAAAATATTCTACAAATTTTTATTATAGTTATTAGTCATTAAATAAGTAGGGGCAGAGGGATGAAAATAAATATACCAAAAATATAATTATTATTTATCAAAACAATTTAATATTATAATTAATTGACAGATAGATCTTATAGATATTATTAGACAGATATTATTAATATAATTATTTAAGTGTAATATTTTGGTCCTTTTATCTTTATAAGCAGATCCCTTGG
>JAOTRN010000041.1:11668161-11684215 GCA_028566695.1 Bagroides melapterus | reverse complement strand
TCTCTCTCTCTCTCTCTCTCTCTCTCCAACCCACAACCACCATGTTTCCATTTCATCTGCCTTTTACTTAGCCTCCACTTTTCCCCCGCTCTCTCTCTGTCTCGTTCCCTCTTTCAGCCATCAACTGTATTCCTTTTAATGCCACTGACAGGGGGTTATTTGCACCCATATATGTTTTCGCTCCAATTATACCATGGCAGCAGTGTGCTGCCAAACATTTTGGCATTGTGCTGATGGTCACCTCTTTGAGGAGTCCTTCCTGCTGCTCTGCACTATATTTTTCCTCTTTTTAGATTCTCCCAGAGAGGACTCTGTCATTTGGCTGTCCTTGGTCCAAAGTGTTATTTAACACCTGACAGCAACAGCAACCAACATCACCACAACATCACTTCTGGAATTATTTCCTGTGGGGACCTATTCTTAAGTTCGTCCTTTGGATATGAGAGAAAGCCTATATGGAACAACGAGCTGTGACAGATATGCTGCACTAGCAGTCAAACAGCCACACCTTTTCTCCTTCCAAATCCAAATACCTTTCAGAAATATTAAACGAGTGAACACCTTCTAATAGTTTTAAAAGTAAACAGTTTTTGGGAAGGGCAGTGAGCTTAAAATGAGCACAAATGTTTTGAGGTACACATTCTCTCTCTCTCTCTCTCTCTCTCTCTCTGAGAGCTCAGTGGGGATCTGTTTGCTGTCCATATACACATCAGATCACACCCCCTCTCTCTCTCTCTCTATATCTATCTATCTAACTATTTCTCTCTCTCTCTCTCTCTCTCTCTCTCTCTCTCAATCTTTTAAATCTAGGTAGGACCTTTTCTAAATTTCCTCCAGAATAAATGCAGAATTCGGATAATTCAAGTAATTCACCGCTGCTCTGTGTCGTTTCACAGCGTCTTTCACCTGTTTTTTTCTTTTATGGCTCACACTGGTGACTAGCTTTGGGAATCAGGAATAGTTTGTGTCTCAAATACAATGTCTTCCAGCCAAAACATGCTGGTCAAGACATATGCAATTCAAGTGATTACTGATTACTGAAACGAAACAATGGAAATTCCCAAACCATGTAACTTTATCCACACAGTGAAAAAAGATGAACTGAAAAAAAGCTCGAGAGAAAGTTATATTTTCCACTTCTTAAACAGACACAAGTTCCACATGGTTCTGCATCAAAATGTTTTATGAATATTATCAGTCTGATGAGTTTTCACTAGTTTTCCACCCTCGAGTCTCAGTGATACATCATCAGATTCAGACACAGTGTTACAGAATTCATTCAAAGAAACTGAACCATTAGTTAATGCTGGGAATTAGTTTTACCTCAGAGAAGTCGAGGACATTGCTAGTAACATTACAGTGTTACAGTTTAATAAAAGAAAATAAATGCATCACTCACAAACAGTGATTATAGCCAGATTTTCTATAAGCTTTATTTTCATTCATCGTAATTATAAATCCAACAGAAACTAGTGTGATATGTCAAAAAGATGACGACAAGCGTGACGACTCTGACGCTGAGATCTTCATGAAGGTTGACACTGTGGAATCTGATCATTTTGACAGATGATGAGGTGAGAGAGCTGGACGGATTGACGCACTAAAGTGCTGCTGCATCTTTCTCTTCAGGTAGAGATAATACGGGGGATAAATCCCACTAACACCACTATCAGAAAGCAGTCAGAAATGGCATTGTGGGTAATGCAGGAAGATAGAAATCAAAGTAAAGATGAACATGTTCACAGAACAAAATCCCGGATGCCGCTGAAGATCAAGTTCTAGTTAAATATAACAATGTATTTGCAAGTTTCCAAAATAAAAAGGAACAAAAAAAATCTCCATGATAATAGCACACTGGTCCATTTTTAATTAAAGAAAAAAATAAAGAAAAGAAAAGAAATCCATCTGTGATTAGCCCAAATTCTATAATATAGGTATATTTCACATAGATATTTAATAATGTGCTTTTTGTGTATTCATGTATTAACTATTAATGCCGAACACAATCCCATCAAGCAGGATACTCAGATTCTAAAAGTCATTCTCTTTCCAACAGGAAAAGATACTCTGATGTAGTTATGATGTTCAATAGAAGACACAATAAAGTACCTCCTCACTACACTCACTGAAGAGCCTCATTTACTTCATTCTTCACCATCGCTCAAAGCCAACATTCTGATCAAAGGAAAGCAAAACGCTGTCAGGGGACTGGCGTCTCCAATATCCAAGATACAAAACCATGCAATCAATAGAGCAAAACCAGACAGCATTCATAACTATAGCTTTAAGCAATCCTTAGTGCCAATTGCAAAAGGCTGCAACTGAACCATTGATGGTGCAATGAAAAATGCATGATTTTAGCATAGCTCTTTTATCTGTGAGTATAAATCAATAGCAGGAAGAGGTTATGGAATCAGAGTGGTTTTGTTTTCTGGGCCGTGCTAACTAAACATGGTTGTTCCTTAAAAATACACTGGGGTTTAATAGTGAAGAACACGGTGTAGTACGTACAACAGACAGAGAAGCGTGTGCTCCAAGAAAACTGGGAGGAACTGGAGAGAGGAAAGTCATCTGAGCTTATAGAAAACAAATCAAACAAAGCGATCATAGCTCATTCATTGTAAATGTTCATTTAGATGTCATATTTTATTTTATTACTGTGCTCTTCTAGCTGCATATTGTGGATCACTAGTGACCTCATTTCCGAGTCCAACCTCTTTATAGTATTTTTCATCCTTTATGCTTTGAATAATTACTAATAAAGCAATCCCAAAAACTTAGTTTACAATAAATTACAAGTAGGAGTTTACAACTAATCAAAGTAAATGTTCGTTATGGGCTACTGCATGATAAATGATCGTCCTGTGAGTATTTATCAACCAATATGACACAATCTGCAGTTTTGAAGTAACAACCATATTACATATATTATAATATAATAGAATTACAAAAGTTCAAATTTATCACTTGGGTATTGATAACATTTTCACAGTTTGAAGATATTAATTAAGCTCGTAGAAGACTCTGTTTTAGACGAGTGCTGGTTCGCTAACACCCCAGAGTGTGGAAAAGCACACATGCATTTAATGGTTCCGTATAGAGCAACTGCTAATGAACTACCAGTAATTTCTTATTATTAACAGAGTTATTTTAAAACCCACTTTTCTAACTGAGAGAGCATGTTTTGAGTAAAAAAAAAAAAAAAAAAGGAAAAAGTGTTGGGGGGAAGGAGTTTGTCTCGTTCTTTATTAAAACACAGTGCAGGATTTTCTATTAGTTAAATCATAATGTCATATCTTACTCTTCACACATTCTCTTATCTGACATCAGAGATAAAAAAAGCGTAGCTACACATGACTGACCTGACACTTATGACAGATGTTCAGCTCAAAATGGAAATGAAAAACTTAAGCTCATTCATCATGAAGAACATTAGTCCTAGTTAGGCCCTCTTGTCTAATATTAACCTTGAACACATGCTCTTATATACTTACCCTAGCCAAATGAATCAAGTCGTACTTTAAATCAGCTGCGATAATATTCTGCGAGTAATTATCTACTTCGATGTTCATCAAATTCTGGAAGTCGGGAGTTGAAATTCTGAGCTGAAACATGCTGACAGCTTTGGAAAAATCAATGGTGCCACCAAGAACAAGAATGATTTTGTAGAGAAGTCCACTTTGTGTAAGAATAACTACCGTTCAGGACAACATCTGGAGCCTGTCTGTTGTGGACAGCAGAGTCAGGCAGAGAAGAGCCAGAGGAAGTCAGGGTCATGGCTATTCCAACCTTGAGGAGATAGCCATCAGGTTTTTTTCCCCTGCTACTGGAAGCCTAAACAAGACCTATGTTTTCATTTTCATACGCCACACTGATTTTTTTCCCTGACAGAGATAAGATGTATAAATTATGAGCAGCTGACAAAGTCGACTCAGTGCCCGAGGCCACTCATCAATCATGTCCTGTATGTCAGCAGGTAAGTGATGTGGCCCCTGAAGGAACAGCCCATTCTTACAGAAAGGGGGGATGGAGAGAGATGGAGGGAGAGAGAGAGAGTGACAGGGAGAAGGGCAAAAGTGCCCTCAACAGCTGATCCGTATTTAACAACCTCTTTAAAAGCACAACAACATGAACAACAGTTTTTGTGGACTTGAGTAATGTATGCACTCTGTTTAGGTATAGCAGCTTCAGGGCAATTGTTCTGCTCAGACACACAGACACAATTCTACGCTGGCAGTCAAAATTAGGAAGTAGTCCTCCATAAAGGCCAGCGGCAGACCACCCACTACTTCTTCAAAGACGGAGCAGACACAAAAAGATTTTTGTATTTATCTCTCACGTCTGTTGCGGTGGAATTGTAAAGCGCCGTACAGACCGTGGTCAGGGACCTGCGTGCCAAAACAACATGAAATTCCTGGACGAGATCCTGATGAAAACCAAATTTTGCTAATGAGCATGTAAACAAGCTGCGCAGAGGACACGAGCCACTGAGAACGTTCACACCTACGGCAGGCTTCAACCGCACGCCTCTGCTATCTGTGCCAAATATTCCACCCCGCTTCAAAGTGCAGCCCACTGCATCGCAGAGTGCCTTGTTTAACAAAAGCTCCTCATCTCATCCTCTGAAGAATGTCGAGCTTGTTTGACAAAATGGTATGCATGTACAGCAGGAGGAAGGACGGGATCAAGTTTCATGCTGAATGCTGAGAGCAGAGATAAAAGTAATGAGACAGCTCTCAGGGGGAATGACAGGTAAAACACAGATGTTTGCACAGCACATGAGCTGCCTTATTTCATCCCGCTCTTATCTCTCTCTCTCTCTCCCTCTCTCTCTCTCTGAGGGGATTCAGTGTGGCCTCTCCGGCTGTGTGTCTGAGTGAAGGATCAGAGTGTATGCCCAGAGCACAGTAGCAGAGTTGTGACATGCACTTCAGAAATGCGCTGAGGTCACACCGCATGCAGCGCAGGCCTGCAGACACGACTCTATTGACACGGGCTGAGAGGGAGTGACACAACACCACATAACAACAATAACAACAACACAGGTGCCTACAACATGTCTGTTCCAGCAGATCCCTGTAGAAGCAGGCCCGAGCAACAAGAGCAATGCAGGTGGTTTAATCATTAGCGGCAGCTTTCATCACTTGGTGCTGGTTAGTGTGATGACACAGAGAGCAAACAAAAGCAGTGAGAGAATGTCAAGATAACAACCATAAACAACAACAACGTGATATCATGACCATCAGAACGCTGGGTAATCAACACACTCACACGTGAAAAAAGAAAGGAAACAAACGAAGCAAAGAAAAACATGTGACGTGATTAAATAAAGAACAAAAGGACCGAGCATCAGATACCCAGATAAAATAATCTTATTTACAAGCGATGGTTCATAGATATAAAGGTTTAATTTTAAACAGATCTTGGTCAATTACTGACA
The DNA here is from genome assembly GCA_028566695.1 of Bagroides melapterus. NCBI lineage: Eukaryota > Metazoa > Chordata > Actinopteri > Siluriformes > Bagridae > Bagroides > Bagroides melapterus. The sequence goes on along the minus strand of JAOTRN010000041.1, from coordinate 11,678,775 downwards.
TTTATTTATTTGAAGATAAAGAATTAAAGATATAATTAAAGAGCTTTAATTATTTGAAGATAATGTTTATTAATGTCAAAAGAGGATTTGCTATGTTAAAGAAATAAGGACACGACATAGAGATGACAAATACATTACATAAACATAACTGCCATGTATAGTGATGGAGTTCATGGAGCTCCCGAATTTCAAGAAATCAGTATTGCAGGTTGCCAGTCTATCACAGGGCCTCATTCACACTCACACTCACGGGCAATTTAGAGATGCCAATCAGCCTACAATGCATGTCTTTGGACCGGGGGAGGAAACCAGAGTATTCAGAGAAAACCCCCAAGGCAAAGGAAAAACTGCAAACTCCACACACACACACACGGCAGGAAGGGAATCGAACGCCCAACCCTGGAGGTGTGAGGCAAACGTGCTAACCACCAAGCCACCGTGCCCCCCACATTCTAATATCAATCTATTTAATATTATACTGTAGATTTAAGATTACTCAATAGTGTAAAATATAAAGCAGCTAAAGGAGAACTACGTTTGAAGCCTTCATTTGCACCGAAGTATCAGAAAGTTCCAACATTTTAAGCGCTACACCTGCCAAGGCGTTTCACACCAAACAGGATGAGAGGGTTCGAGAGGCAAAACAGCAGCAAGCAGGTGCTCCAAAGACAAATGAACAGTGCCATCAGTGTTCCTGATAAAGAAAAACAAGCAGAATAATTTGCTGTACAATGAGTGATCTGTAAGTTAGCGAGTAAAAAATCCTAAAAGATTAAAAGCAGACGCTTCCGGCTAGGAGCTGACAATGGAGCATGTATTCTGATGATTCAACATCATTGTGAATAATGGGTGAGCTCTGAGACGAAAAGCATGCATTCTAATGCTCAATTGTGAGACAAAAGAGCCATTAAAAGGAACAGTCGTGTCTTTAGAGCTTAGATATGATGTTATAGTGGCACGTATGATTGCGGCTCCCAGCAGGCTGTAAAAAAGCACATTAATTTCGAGTTAGGATATGAAACCACTGCTTTATCTCTCACTGGAAGACAGAGAATCAGATGCCTTTAGCTTTACGGTGCACTACTGATGACATCCTGGCACTCAGCATCCTTCACTGACAACAACACAAACCACATCTTTTAAAAACTACCCAGTTATTCTGGAGACAGCTGATAGAAAGCTATGCCAGGACTCCTGCTTCACGGCCCCTGTATGTGCCACACAGTGTCTTTAATATTGCCATCATAAATACACTGTAAAGAGAAATAGGTTCCTCAATAGGGCTTTTCTAACACTTTCATAAGCAATGCATAAGTAAGGACACCCTGAAGGGGATTATTATTATTATTTAAGTGTTTTAGTTCTCATACACCACAGCACCTGATCACCAGTTTTCATTTATTCTGAAATGACATCATCATTTTGTTTAATCAGTTTATAATTAACATCACTTCAGCTACACCACCTATATAAATAAACCGCGGTTTCCTTACAAATCTCTTTTTCCTCCAAATAAATATTGCTGGATATGTTCCTGAGAATCTGGAAAGTGCAAAGACTTAAAGGAACATCTTTACAATGATCAGCTGTGATATTAAAACCAGACAGATGAAGTGAATAACACTGATTATTTTGCTACAATAGCACCTGACAAGGTGAGGGATATAAGAGCAGCAAGTGAACAGTTAGTTCTCAGAGTTGATGTGTTGAAAGTAGGAAAACCAGGAAAGCAGAAAGATCTGAGAGATTTTGACATGGACTGAATTGTGATGGCTAGATGAGTGAGTCAGAACATCTCCAAAACAGCAGGTGTTCAGGAGTGTTCTCAGTACACAGGGGTTAGTACCTACCACAAGGTGTCCAAGGAAGGACTAGCGGTTAACCGATGTCAGGGTCATGTGTGCCCAACGCTCACTGATATGAGCGGGGGTGGGGGGAGAGCTACAAAGGGCATGTGAGTATCAGAAATGAATCTTGGAGCAAAGAAAGAAGGTGGCCTGGATGGATGTATCAAGTTTTCTTCTACATCATGTGGACGACTGGCTTTATGAGTATGAGTTGCTTACCTGGGGATGACATGGCACCAAGATGCACAATGGGAAGAAGAGAAACCCGGTAGAGGCGGTGTGAAAGGACTGGGAATGTTCTGCTGGGAAACCCCTGGCATTATTATGGATGTTACATTGAGTCCTACCACCTACTTAAACATTGTTGCAGACAAAGTACACCTCTTCATGGCAAAAAAAAGTATTCCCTAATGTCAGTGGTGTCTTTCAGCAGGATAATGTGCCCTGTCACGCTGCAAAAAATTGTTCATGGTGTTGACTTTGACTCAATTCCAGAGAAGCGAGAATCTGTGGGATGTGCTGGACAAACAAGTCTGATTTATTACTTAAAAGGTTTTAAAGGATCTGGTGTGCCAGATTCCCCAGCACTCCTCGAAGGATCGGACATGTTTAAGTGGCACAAGAGGGACTTACACAAAATAAAGTGGTGTTAATGTTATGGCTGCTCAATGTATATTTCTGACTGCTCCACCTGACACTGGAAATTCAGACATAACATATTAGAAATAACATATTAGAACGAGTGCATTAATGATTTGATGTACAGTCAGTACTACTGACCGAGCTGCTGTTATAGAAGCTTAATCAACATTCTGACCTTTATATTAAAATAATATCAGCTCACTTTGAGATATATCTAGTACATATGGTTCATATCTAGTACATCCGGTTCAGATTTGAACAATACCGATACGCCGTCTCATGCATAGCTCAAGAGAGAACAGATGAAAAAAGGCAGATGCCATTTTGACTGGGTCCCCCACAGGGCCACAGAAAGCAATCACTCTTAACAAAGAGAAGGAGGCCTGTCATGTCAGGCATGATGAGCACAAAGCCTAGACGCGGCCCGCAGTGCCGCAGAGGCGTCCGGTCCGAGAGCGGCCTGGAAACAAACAGCCTCTCAACTATCTGACACACAGACAGCTCCAGCCAACCCCACACACAAGACAGATGTCAACCAGCCATGACACAAAGTATGAGTTTCTGAAAAAAAAAAAGACTCAATCCTGATGAAAGCAGTGAAGTTATTTTTCATGATCAGAGTCTGTACCAGAACTTGTTATTTAGATGTACGAGATGTTATAAATCCTTTTCATCACAGCTTTTATCTGGTGAGATGATAGCACAGCAAACTTGAACAAAAGCTCTAAGAATCAACAAAATAAATCCACAGAGAGGACACATTATCTTTCAGTGCCCAAACAAAGAGTAAGCTGGAGAGCTGTCTGGAAGGAAGATGACAAAGGCTCTCAGATGTCTGGAAATCCGATGAGTTATGACAGGATATGGTAAAGATATCTGATGCGCCAGCCTCGGATAGCTTTACGGGGAAAAAAGGGCCAGATCCCCTGTGCTTTTGGGCTGAGGTGTGATGAAAGAAGGATGCGCCACTTATCACATTACCTTATACAAGCTTGTTGATTGATGCTGCCAGCTGCTAGACAAACACAAGGTGGCAATGTTTATTGTATAACCGGCTACATACTGCATGTGCATGCCAATATCAATTCAAAACCTGGTGAATGATGTTTTGTTCCATGTCATAATTCATGGCTGCACCTGTGACTGCTTTTTGTTCAGCAGGAAAGAAAAAGAAACCATCAGGTCAGTGTTGCTAATTTCAGAGGCCGACCTGCAGCACCTGATTTGGAGTCAGGTCCTGTCTGGGCAAAAGCATGTTCCCCTGTAACACCTGCTTCAGAGAGAACACTCTACCTCTCATCCTCTCATCTGTCAAAAGAGCAGTAGCCCTGCACTCTCCAAGCTCCAGTCCAGTGTCCTGAGGTCATTGATCAAATGCAACACCCTGCACATCCCACACTGACAAAGCACAATCCGGCTCAAGACAAAAGCTTGGCTGCGTTTGAAGCAAAAGCAACACCAGCATCAGATAACAACACAGCGGATACAAAGGCAACCTGGGCTATTGCTAGAGAAAACAAGAAAAAACAAAGTGTCTGCGTATTCTCTTACAGCTGCCATGACTTTACCTCAGGACTTTACATCAGTCAGAATTAATTTTTCAGGATGGTATGAAGCTCAAGCCTGCTTAATGTCTGAATATTACCATGGCTGAATTAGTCCTAGTAATGCCTTAATCCCAGCTATTAGCCATGCCTGTATTATTCAAGAGCTAACATTTATATGACTAAAATCTGCCTTGCAGTCCAGGCCGAATTAAAATGTCGGAGGTTTATGGCGCCTTGGACCCATTTCAAGCACTTAAATATGTGACAACCTTATTCAGTGCAGAGGAGCAATGAATCTGTCAGCTTCCTGCCCAGTGCCAGTTTCCCGAAGGTCATATACTGGATATTAATAGCTAGCTGTGAATGTCAGAGGTCATGACCGGCATCAGCACCTATGTGGTGTGTAGTTAATTAAAAAACAAGATGAAGTCTATTCCATCAGCGTACAAGATAAAACCTTCCTGCTTACTGATGCCCAGAAGCGGCAACACACACAAAGACGTAGGTAAGGAGTATTCTCCATACAGAGGACTCTATAGAGCCTCAAGCAGAATGAGCCAACACACAGCAGTGGCCATTATTTTAGTTAATCAGCAATGCAGCAGAGATTCTGTCCTTTGTGAGGAATGAATGCAGTACGAGTGTCACTTGACCTAGCTGACCGGCAGTTGACCCCAGAGCCAGCAGGAGGACTGTGTTGTGATGGCTTCATAGCTCTCTCATTTCACATGCTGAATAAAGAGAATGGAGTTAAGTCCAGTGTGAATTAGGAATGCAGAATGCCAACAGTAGATATTACGCTGAAAGCCATAGATACTAGGAAGTGAAATGACAGAATGCTAGCGGAAACATTAAGGAAGATTAAATCTGTATGATCTTTTGATCAGGCTATAGACAGGCAGGACGTGAAGATTTAATACGGTGCTGTGGTCCAGTTAATCTCCTGTGGTCCTATCTGTTTGTTCTCAGGTACAGAAATGTCAAACTGATGTGAACGCTCCACCTCTGGGCGTACAGCGGCTAAAGTCTCACTTCTACCTGTTCGAGCAGGTCCGACCCTCCGCTAGCCCTCTCATACATACAGTATACATCTGCTCGACTCTACACAAAAAAAAGAGCAGGAAGCAAAACAGACGTGGAAGGATGCTATTACAGCCATTGTCAAATGGTAATCATGCCCCTGTAACACACACTTACTTTAGTTTCTCATTAATCACTGTCTGACCTGACATCCATAAGCTCACTGCACTGCAAAAAATATCCACCAATGAGACGCCGGATTTCTTCCATCTCTGCTGTCTGAGGCTCTGTGCCTGCAACAGTTCCTCAGTCTCTGCAGACACCAGCAGCTTGTTTATTTACTGCTGCATCTTTTAATAGCCAATGAACTCATTGCAAATAAAAGTCAACACTGTCACACTGCTAAACAGTTTGTTCGATTCCTTGTCCCATAAATGGTGAAATATTAATTGACTAACACAATCCTGTAACGAGAAGATTACGCTCGCTGTAGACGAGGCACTCAAAGTGTCCACACTCATTCAAACTATTTGTAATGCTCAGGTATATACGGCCCAAGCAAAGCTGAGGTGACGGGTTCGAGAAAGGTTTGACACTTGGTCAAACAAACAAGAAAAAAAAACAGTCAAAGCAAATCAGAGAATTACACTTAAATCAACAGTTAAAAGAATTTCAACCTATGAATCTAGGTTTGTGTTATCTTAACATAACAGGAGGTTAAACAATTCTCCATTGAATCAAAATAAATAATGCTGACGAGGGCCTCTACCTGTCGCACGGTGTCTTAATGATGCAAAGTTAACACACACTAAATAACAGTGTCTCCCAGGGTTGACAGCCTCAGAAATAATTGACCAATATGTTGCAAGCTGAGCTACAGTGGGCTGAGAATCCAATCCTGCAGCTGACAGGATGCATTGAGCATGCCACTAAATTCTGCATTATACACAAAGCAGTGGCAGGTCAGGGAGCCGACTCCTGCAGGCCATTATGTGATGCCATCAATGAGGCTAAATTACCTGCCTCTCCACAATATGCTCCAGTTAACTAATTTCCTGACAGCTCGCTGTCTCACAAGAAAAGCACCGAATTCACTAGCTGTCAGCTGCATGATGGACTATTTCTCTTTTCAAATTCCTCCTTCTTTTGGTTGACATCTCTTCTACACAAACCTTCAGCAAGAGCTTGGGCTGTGTGTGTGTTGTGTCTGTTGTGTGTGTGTGTTTGTGTGTTGAGGGGGTGGGGTACGAGTATACCAAAATGCAGTTGAAATGTCAAATACACAAAATAAAGGATGATGAACAAAGCGGATTTATCACAAATCACGTGCATTATACTCATGATACCAATCAGAAACTTTGTTTCAACTCAAGTCGAACAGAACACAAGCTCAGATCAAAATAAAGATTAAATGCCGTGCACACTATTCACCAAAATGTGAATTCCTTAAAAAAAAAATAAGAAAACGAAAAAACAAAAAAAAAAAACGCACCACCTACCACGAAGCACAACACGGTGTTCTTCACAAAGCCGTGTCAATGCCTGTCTGATTTGCCGCTTCTCTTTTCTCTTTTCTCCTCTGTACGTGTGTATGTTCATTTCAGAGGTGGGCTATCATCATCTCAGGAATGACAGTAGGTGGAAACGCTATCTTTCATTACACACAGCATAAATAGTGTAATCTATCAGGGCTGTCAATCAGAATGATTCATTACAGGCTGTCAGTGAGGAGAGTGACATATTAGAAAAGTTTTGTTAACAATGCCTATTGCGAGTGTGTCTTGCCACAGAGGCGAGTGATTAATGTGTTGTCAGGCTGTAATCCCACACCGCTGGCTAATGAGGCAAGAATTTATCATCTTTACAGAGTGGCAGATGTCAGAACGAAAGGAATCCAAGTGCTGGAAACAATATAGGTTTTTTCTTTCTTCTTACTCGGCCTGATGTCTCTGACAAGCTTTAAAAACCACAAAGAAGCCTTCTGTAAGCATACACATGAATGACACAAGCTTCTTTTGGAGTCCTTGTGAAACTCTGCAAGTCAACAACTATTGCTGTGAGGAAACAGGTCACATGCACTCATTGTATCAGTCCACTCGTTTTCTATGCAGCAAGAGATTATTATTATTATTTTTTTTTAGTAATAGGTGAAATATATCGATTTGCTTTTATTAGTTCTCTCGCTCCACCCTTCTTTGCTGGGCGTGTAAAGTTATTTCTCGTCACAGTAGCAGAGAGCAGTGAAAGAACTGAGCTTGTTTTGGTATGCCTGACTCGGGTAATGGATTCCCTGCTGCCTTGCTGGCTCCAGCACCCCCGGAGGTCTCAGACTGCTTGCCCCCACAGGAGCCTGACACTGAGTGAGAAAAGCTCCAAGAGCCTTTTGGGAAAGAAAAGTCCTCCATCTCTGTCACTGTCACGTTCTCATCACCCTGAGTATTCTTAGTGTAGATCATCAGATCACGCCGTGTCGAACGTTCAGGAAAAAAAAAGGGGGGAAAATAAAAAAGATAATTGCCTTAAATATTTAAATCCGTATACATTTACCTGTAGTGTTTTCCTAATATCGGCAATATGCACACATACAGTGCTCTAATTACTCACCCAGACAATAACTGTTACAAAAACATGGCATGTAAAGCTGGTTATTCTCTTGTCGATGCACATCTGTCTCCGAGGTCAGAGATATGCTTATCCTTGAACTGACTGAAGGGAAGATAAATCTCTATCAGCATCCCCTCACCCTAATGAAACCTAAATTAAGTGTTACAACAGTAACAGAAGCGACCAAGCCTATTTGCATGTGTATATAAATCATGATGACACAATTAGCGTTATGTGATACAATCAGAGGGAGGATTACTTTAAATTTGCCTAATGATCTGGCTCCATCTAAACTCCTGCTCTGGCACGGTGGCGAGCAATGTGGTGCACATGCACAGTGAAGCCTTTCAGAATAAGCCATCTGTGTTTAATTAAGCTGGCAGCATCTTACAATCATCTGAGGAAAACTGAAAAGTTAAACTGTAATTAAACTATGAGAACTGGCGCTGTGGGACGTGCTTGTCTGTGCCTCTGTAATTGCAAAAACATCACTGAGTGAGTATTGTATCTGAAGTGAAACAGCAACTCACTTAGCGTTAGCATAACTCAGCCTGTCCACAGATAAGACCCAGACAGGGAACGGAGGCTAAATGCTCTTAGAGGATTTGCATCTTTGGATCAGTGTATGCCTAAGTTAAAAGTTGGCTCATCTTTCACAACTGTCAAGGAAGAATGTTGCAAACAGGCTGTATTTCATTAACAAATAAAACAAAACAAAACAAAAAAAAAAAACACATTTGCATCATATATTTGAGACAGTCTTCGAAACGGAGCTAATCTAACCATCAAGATTCAAGATCTAGGTACAATGAAATTCTTATTTTGTTTTAGCCTCATGAGAACAAGGAGGTAGAAGAGCAATGCACATTAAAATGATAACAAAAAGTAAGAAACATCTAACCATGTTATTGTTTACAAAATAACACATTGATGTACACGACCTCTTCGTTACTGCTAGTAATAAATCCAGAGTTGTTAATAAAGTTCTTGATTCTCTAGCTTGCTAACATGGATTTATTAAAACCAGCTTTTTCATATATCTCATCTGAAAAAGCTGCACAAATGCAAGTGATACATGAGAATACAAACTCCAAACTGTTCTCACTCACATTCCATGAAGCAATACAAATGTAAAACATCATCATGACTGCTCCAACCAAATTCCTCCAAAACATCTGCTTGTTTTCAAACACAATCCTATAATATGCCACTTGTGTAATAAGAGTGACGTGACACTGAGGTCAACCGCTCATATCTTTCTGTTTTCTACTTGCCCATAAATCAATTTGTGAGCTATTACTAACAATTATCTGTGCTTTAAAGTTTTACGGTCTGTTTATGATGTGCAATGTTATCTGATTTATGTGAACACTGAGAGCCATTGCCTCTAATTGTGAGTGTTTTTTTTTTGTTCGTGAACAATGTCCTTCCTGTGACCTCCAGATCTCCAGCTGCCAGAGCAGTTTCAGCAGCTTCCAAACGCCAGATCTGTGCCGAACTCAGTCCCCTAGGACAGATGAGGAAAAGCCCAGCCTGTCCTCGGCTCTCTTTGACATGACACGTGGAGGAGTCGCTGCTCTGGTCCAGCTGGCTTTTGCAGCAGAAGGAACAACAACGTGGTGAGCAGGATGTTTCTCAGGCCTGTAGATAGCATGCATATGTGTGAGTGTGACGGAGCGCTGAGGTTACTGTGTACTCGACTCTGAAGCCTTGAGGCTCTCTGTTTATATGGCTCACGTCACGAGGAGGGAGCCGACGCTAACGTTTCCCACAACTTTAAACCCTGTAGCATGTTGTTCAAAAAGGCAAAAAGCGTCCTGGATCTGTGACGACATACACACAATATGAGTAGTTTTATTAGGAGTGTTTTTACATTTGACCCAAATACTGAAGTCTGCATCTAAGACTAGTTCTGGAGTTGCTTGGAATAGAGACTCATAATCACGGCTTGTATTTACTTGTATTTACCTTTGCAACCAAATTTCATAGGAAATCTTTTTACTTTAAAAGATTTTACACAAAGATTTTAAGTTTTCTTTCATTCTCTATTTCATTCGCACACATCATTACATTAACACTGCTTCATTCCTATATAACTGTGTTTTATTGTGTTCGCACTATAATCGTATATATAATAGTGATCATTCGGGACACAACACGTAACTAGCCTACACTGAAAAACTCCATATCCTTGATTGAATATTCCATATATTAATCATAATAACCTTTTCCCCACCACCAAAACCACCACAAGTACCACAATAAGTTAAACCAATCACATTACTCCGTGTACTGAGAGTAGAAACATTCCATACACGAGTCGTAGACTCCTGTTTACAAAGGGAACAGGGATTAAATCTCTGGACCACTCTTGTGCTCTTAAACAGCTTTCATACTCCATCAAATGTACTGAAATCTCCGGGCAAGCGAGCACATTTCTGGGGAAAAATAAAAAACCCTGTGAAAAGCGTGAAAACGACCTAAGTGAACAGACTATTCCGCTGTTTAAATTAGCATCAGTTTGACGCGGGTTGGTGACAGTTCATCATGCTGTAAAAATAAGGCACTTTATCTCATATTTTGCTCGTGCATAATCTCAATACCAAGCAGAGATATGCCACATGCTACTATCAGCTTCACAAATATAGGTACATCTGTCTGAGAAAAGTGGTAATAAACTTCCGTTTCTGAGCAATTTATTTAGTCGAGTTGCACTTTCCAGCGTGAATGATATTTTATAGCCGTCTCTGAGGAAAGATTTATCCCATAAAATGATTCAGCAAACACACTGAAGGCACAGTGGCAGTGAGCTCTATAGCCCCCTGTTTATTATGTTTAAACACTTCAGGGAACTCATAATTCTAACACAAGGAGATGAATATGGCACGAGCCTTTACCAGCCGTACATGAGAGATTACAGAGAGAGAGAGAGAGAGAGAGAGAGAGAGAGAGAG
>JAOTRN010000041.1:11584005-11599917 GCA_028566695.1 Bagroides melapterus | reverse complement strand
GAGAGAGAGAGTGTGTGTGTGTGTGTGTGTGTGAGAGAGAGAGAGAGAGAGAGAGAGAGAGAGAGAGAGAGAGAGTGTATTCTCCGGATCAGGTTTTTAGATAGTTAGATGAATATACGTGAATGATCGATGCAGGTTGTGGTCATATTCTGGCAGACTGTGTGTGATGATCGTGTGCCAGCTTGTCATTAGCAAAACAAAGAACAGCATTCGCACACTGCACACGTTACAGCAGACAAAACGTCAATGGTATTTATTTTTACATATATAGATTAAATGTATCTTATAAATTACGGGGCATCTTTCGGTTAAAATGCACTCCGTAAATGCGGTTAGGTAACTGGACGTAACTAGGCTTTAATTCAAGCTTCTAGCTTGTAGTTTCATTGAAATAAATATACAACGATGATAGTAAATGTTCAAGCTGTTGTCAGTAATTTCATTTGTAGTGATAATTGTTGTATTAAATTAGAAAAGGATGCAGAATAGAAGCATTTTTCACTAGTGCTAGCAGACAGACTTTAGGTCCACATGATTGATTTTACACTGTAACTGGTTTAGACTAATATTACTTGACTTGATTACATCATTCATCTAGGAAGTAAAACAAAACGTGTTTCAACTGAATATAAACAAAGAAATCATTTTGTTCAGGAAAGTAATATTTTTATGGAAACCATACATAATATTTTTTTATATAAATCTGATGGATCACATGTTCTTTTCCTCCCCTTGAATCTCAGAGAAATACAAACGGCCCTTATAATTCATCTGAAGTAAAACCTGCACGAAAATACAACACACTCTAAAGCTACTAAGCGGCAAGGAGCTAATCTTCTATTTCCCATTTCCTCCCTTTAACATCTCACACCTATTCCGCTGTTCGCTAAAAGTCTCAGTAATTCTTTAGCCATCACACCTATTTTCTAGGCTGTCTCACTGACAGAGGCTTTGATAGCTCACACCCCACAGGTGTCAATCAGCTCTGATGGACAGTCTGACCCTGCCTCCCAGAGGAAGGCCTGACAGACTAACAGCGCTCTGACAGTCATCTCAAAGGCAATGGCTTTGTATTATCCTTTACATTATCTGCTGTGCTTTCAGAACGATAAAGTGCAGGCTCCAGAGGAACACTAGAACCATAGCTCAGAAATACTGCAGTCTCTGATTATGCCATGTGGGATGAAAGGCATATTTCATACTGACTGTACACCCATTTTTCACCGACACAATACACTTTCAGTTCACTGTGGACTTTTCCTGGATTGAGAAAAGGCAGATTTCTGCTGACTATTTATATAATGATGTATTTATTCTTTTGGACAGGAAGTGAGATTCCTTCCACAACAGGAAAGACACTGATAAGACATTAGGGATTTGATTATTTCGACCTGAAGGTATCGCATTCACCTAAGTGTATATTTTACCGCTGAGTGTAACCACATGTATGTTCTGGGCAAGATCACAATATGTCAGAAAGTCATGTATTATACACTCCAAAATAGAAACTTATTTATAAATAGAATAAATTATTATTAGCCTATTGTAACATTAAAGTGCAAGCGTGTCATTTGCCTCTAACTCCATGACCATACATAACATCTTACAAATAAGCCACTTTGGTAACAGGTAACAAGAGTATCATTATTAAATTCTATTCAGATTCATTTTAATCAACATTTTTAATTAAGCTTTCTTAAAAAAAAAAAAAAAAAAAAAAGTTTTGCCTCATAGTGAAGTAGAGAGCCAAAGAACACAAGCTAGATTTAAGATCCGCAGAAAAATTAGAACAGGAACAGATGAAGAAAGGAAAAGTAATAAAAAGCTCTTAAATCTGCATTTCAGACAGCTGAATGATTTAAAAATTGGAGCAAAGTAATTCCTCCCCATAGAGAATTCACTCCCCGGCATTAGCCCTGCTGACAGCACTAACCCAGTCAAAACCACATTTCTTCATCCTCATGCTGATTAATGAAGGTGGAGTGCTGATGATTTTCACATGATGAAGAAAGGCCTGTGCAGGCCAGCCAAGAGAAGCCTGTTATTGTGGGCCCTGCTGAACTCAGCATCCCACCAGAATGAACCCGAAAAGCCGCCTTTTCACACACAAACAGAAGCCTGTGAGCGCAACTCACAGCTTGTGTGGAAACGGAGTTGAAGGGTCATGTAAACTTGCAGGCGAGGCAAGGGCTTGGAAGAGAACGGCAAAACAATTGTCTCCTCAACCCGGGGCTGTGTTCGCAGAGAGATCTGGCTGGCAAAGCAAAACACCTCTGTATCCCCTGACAGAGCCGAAAAGCAAGAGGGGAGAAGTAGGCCTTTACAACATGACACTCTATTTAGCTGTTGCCAAATCAGGGCAGCATCGTGGAGCACCTCGCTGCACGGTGGAAGGATGATAATGGCACTACAAGGCTTCAGCTGCACACATGAGCCATGAATTTCTTGGCTTGTCATGAGCACCTCTCAGAAGTGCATCAGGGATCGTATGCCTGGCTTAGGATTTCTGGATTGTTCCAACAAGCACTAGCGGGATTTCCAATTTTCTAGTCTGCTGCCTGGTAGCAGGAGTATGGCATCGTGTTTAAGAGGACGTCCATGTTCTCAACAGGCTGCTCTGAATGTAGGCACAAAAGGAGATGTAAAACCATGAAACACACCATTCTATAAAGCTGCTTCTTTTCCACCTACAGAAGCAGCGTTGGGTTAAACTATCACTTTGGTGGCTTGGCTCGGCTTATGAGGGTTTCAGTCCGATAAGCACCATTATTTCACATGAAAGAGCTTTATAATAGAGAGAGGCATTAATGTGAATTTCGTAACCACATGTATTTAAATCACATGATTCCGGAATGAATGCCTAAGCAGAGTAAAAGAAAAAGAAACACGGTGTCACTGCCAAATAGTAATAATTCACGTATAAAGAAAGAAGACAGTTCAGACTAGTGGATTCGAAATAAAAATCCTTTAGCCCTTTCTGGTAAACAGCAAAGTTATGTTTAAGTGAACTTTGAGCCTCTATTACTGTGTCAAAGATCAAAAGAGAGAGGGAAAGAGAGAAAAAAACGAATCATATATGAACTCATCCACCCACCATCCTCTGAAAAAAAGTAAAGAAAGCTGAACTAGATTGCAACTGCTCAGCCAATCAGGCAATTACACCACCACCACCACAGCACCCCATCATAAGAAAACTGTGAACCAGTAGGTACTGAAATAACCTAGACTCTGGCTAAATATAAAATAAAGGAAACATGGATTCATTTTCTTTTGACACATTGAAGATTACATTACATGCCTTGCCAAAAACAAAACCTAAGGCTAGAATCTTACCTTTCACGATACAAAAGGAATACATATTTGCCATTATATCAATTTATTTCTGTGTCAGTGCTATGCTCAAGACTGTCTAATCCAATGAAAGCCAAAATGACCACCACTGAACAGGATTTTACTGTATATTACAGCTCAGCTACCAAAGCAAGACACGCTGGTATCCTCCTCTTACAGGAGACATGAAGTGTAGAAACAATATGGGTGGGTTTAAAAAACCTTCAGTAATTTGTCATTTCTGAAATGAAAAAGTGCTTAGAGGAGACATTTGTGAAAATAAAAGCTGTCCTTTCTTCTGCTCGGGGATGACTTGCCAAGCTACACCTTGCAAAGCAAAGCTCCCTTAGGCACTGAACTAGCAAACACAGTTTGATCTGCTGTACTTCTGGATTTGCATCTGGAGGGCTGTTCCTCATGGTGACAGTCCCGGAGGGAAGATGAGAGTATCGCATTCTGTTCACTGCGCTCCATCACGCCATCCCGGCCATATGCTCTCTGCTCAGCTGGTGCCATGCTGCTGCCATCTCGCCAGCCTGCTCTGGCTACTATTCACAACCACTGGCTCCTCTGCTCCCAATCCGCAAGGGGATAGAACCCAACACACAGACGAGTAACGTTTACATAATGCTACATATTGTATTGAAATGTTGTATCTAAGGTATTCTGCATGGTATTTTAGAATAAGGGTAATTGGGGTTAGATTACTGGGGTAGGCTGTGTTCTGTGATCCTGTGACAGTTTGGGAACACTGCACATAGAGGACCCTCAGTGTGGCCAGACATGCTCATCAGCGTGGGTGTGAAATTCAAACGGACTGATCCAGGGCACGTTCAGGATTACACCATTCCCCCCTCCCTTTGTACTCATTCCTAAGCACAATAGGCTGCCTGTGAAGGAACTGGAGTGAGCCATTAGTTGTGCTGAAGTGTTGATTCATAGCTGGTGTGGGAAAAGGAAGAATCCGTCGGGCTCGGATTACTCAGCTCACCTGGCTAACTGTGGACTATAGCAGCTCCCTCAGCACGTCCTTAATGCTAGCATCAAAAACTGTGAAAGCAATGGGATATGTGGTTAAAGTGTGTAATGACTCAGAATAAGCCATGTCTTATCTAGATTCAGAGTAGAAGTTTGTTTCGTTTTAGCAATTTAGACTATTTAGAAACATACAAACATATTTAAAAGACTGGAAAGTCTATAATGGATTATTCTAAATGATATACATGATATAACAATAGTGTTTTGTCTTGCTCTGTTTACACTAGGTTGCACAGATGCACTTTATGTGGCTAGGATGAACTTACTTAGCTCTGTCCTTAGCTCTGTGTTGTTCTATATAGCTCTGTCTTTTGTTCTATGTAGAACCACTGTCCTGGAGAAATGTAGTCTCATTTCACTGTGTACACTGTAAAGCTACAGTATATATGGTTAAAAATGACAAGAAAAGCTTCTTGATTTGACTAAAACTAGAACTGAATTGATCTGCGGCGACTTTCATAAAATAAATGTAACAAATATGTAATGAGAACATGATCTTAAACTGTATCATAGGTTATTCTATATTTTAGATCTGATTATGTTCTGCTACTAGTGTATTTTACAAAAAAATAAAAAATAAAAGTGGACTTTTGACCTGAGGGCACAAACTTATTTCATTCTCACACTGTCAAAATGCATTTATGTTCTTCTCTATCTGACGCAAACGTTCTTGTTAATCTTACACTAGTGAGAAAACCATGAAAACCAGGCCTCATAAATGTATAGTTTTACAAGTCTGGGAGAGGTGGAAGGTTTACTCGAAGGTATAAATGAGAAACTGGAGAATAACGTGGCAAACAGGTAACGACTCGCTGCTCTAAAGCTTTGTTGAAAGAGCAAGTGCTATAAGATTTATAGTCACTGTCACTTCCCTGGAATTGTCAAGAGTCAAACTTTGAAAATCACCAAAATACATGAATCTCTATAATCTCCATATAAGTTACTTGTAAATGAATAAAATGGAGTGTGTTTCTGTGGATGAGCTTGAGGCAGAGCACAAAAGAAGCCAGTGATACAGATTTGTTTAGGTGTCTGAACACGGACGAGTGACAACAGTAAAACGTGGCTCTTTAAACTACACATAAAATGAAGTTTTACTATTTTTGAGTTAAAAGGCTGCAGATAATATATTGATAGAAGTATATTGATCAAAGTATTTAAGCACTTGAGAGCAGCAATTAACCACATCAATCTCCCATGTGCATCTTTCTCGGGGCTGACGTCAGTCAGCATTAGGTTTAATTACGCACTGGTGCTAACTGAGAGAAATGTGCTTTCAGTTCAGCTACATCACACAGTCCTGACACATTGCTCAATAGGGCCTTAAGGAACAATGCAGCCAGACCCATCGACCACCTTTCTCAGCCAGTCAGGGGTATCATTTAGCCAAGAGTGATAATTAGATGCAGAATTTACTGAAAACTGTCAATGGCCATGTCAATAGAAGGACTCTCAGCATCCATCATTCTGCAAATCAATGCCAATTTTCCTCTATGAATTCAAGAAAATGATAGTGTTCAAATAAATGGCCAAAGAAGGAAACGTGAAACTCCTCGGGGAGGAATGAAATGACTCAATTTCGCCCCGTCTTCGAGCCGTTGGACGACTCGCTCAATAGAAAAGGTCAGAGAACATTATGGGGGAATATCTCCCAAACAAGATGTAGAACATCACAGGGACATGACAGCAAGCTCAGGTTGGCCTAAGATACAGGACGCCTGGATATATCTGCACCGACAGCTTCAAGGGCAGGGTCAGCAGGTGCCAGACTCAGCAGGAGCTGAAGGTCAACAACATAGTGGTGGACATTAAAAATGAATGGAAGCTGCTGCATCAGACTGAGCAAATGACCAGTGGGTGGGTG
This sequence comes from Bagroides melapterus, assembly GCA_028566695.1. Taxonomy (NCBI): domain Eukaryota; kingdom Metazoa; phylum Chordata; class Actinopteri; order Siluriformes; family Bagridae; genus Bagroides; species Bagroides melapterus. The sequence continues at coordinate 11,593,685 of JAOTRN010000041.1, read as the reverse complement.
GGTTGGTGGGTGGATGATGTTAGTGGTGATCTTCAGAGAGGTATAAAGATCAGTTCGGCTCTGCTTTCTGTAAGGAAATGAGAAGCACTTAGCCAATAACGAGAGTCTAATGAAGATCGTTTTAACTGCAAGTGAGCTTCAATTGGAAAAACCATTTGTCTTAAGAAAACTCTGGTTAATGCATGATTTCTCTTACAGGCCTTCAACTGATGAAATCTGCTAACATAACATAATGATGCAGCTGAATGATAAAATGATGTGGTGGCAAAAACAGTGCCATATCCCATTAAAGTTATGTGTGAGCATTTTATAGATTCTGGAGTGTGTATAGGATTTGGCAGTGGAAACACGGTACTTCATTTTGCCTGACAGGCCATTTAATACCACATAATTACAAATCCCTCACAGGCCAATTACTTTCAACTTACAAACGTTTACAAAGACGGCTAAATGTTACCGAAACTTTATAGCCGGACTAAGCTAAAGTCTGACCTCAATAACTGTCTCCTGATCACAAGATTCAGCATTCGCATCACGCTCTAATGTCGCAAAAAATATGTAAACATTTCATGTGTTTAATATGCCCAATGTGCATCCTTAGAGTGACTATGACATTACGTGTTATTTTGAGAAGAGAAATAGGTTAAAGCAGTGAGGTTTATGCTAAACTGTCGTAAGTGTCATGCTTCTTAATGACGTGATGAGCAGACAGGGTTCTTTATGGCCTCAGTCTAGACTGGGTTGTACCCCGTGACAGGCAGGTAAATGAGACCAGGAGAGTATTCATCAGGGGCTGGAAAGCCGAGAGCAGTCATATTTAATCTTTCCGACTGCATCCTTGCCATCAGCTCTCTACTGACACTGGCAAAAGAAAATGATTTGTGCAGATCAATCACTGGCTCATCGGAGGCCAGTCGTAGCTGCTGCATGTTTAAAAGGCGCCACTGACAGACGCTCTCCTACCACCTGATTAAAGGCTTGCGATGTCTCGCTAACCTTTCGTTTGAGGGATGATTGTCGCTGAGTGACAAATACTTCTTGGTTGCGGTACAAGGCAAGGATTTTGACATTCAGATTCACCAGGCGCACTCGGGAACAGATGTGACTATTGGCAAGGATGCTTGACAGCAACAGCCGGTACGGCAGAGCTCAAGGGGCCAGAAAACAAGCGCTTACTGGCCCCCTATCCTGACAAGACTCACAACAAGTGCGTGCTTTTACATCTCAGGGCCAACCCTTGCCTTTCCCTGGTTTGCAATTACCATCAAAAAACATCTGCTTGCTGTAGCGCTGTTTGCCCTGCACTCACCTTGACCTGTCTTTCATTTACACACCACGAACGAGGGAGCAACAGAGTAGGGAGGGCGCAAGTTGTGTGTGTCGTCTCTACTAGATGGCTGACAAACACGTGAACACATGTCCCCACCCACTGCTGGGTAAACGGAGCAGCAGAGCTTAGTGCTGTGCCTAATGTTGTAATGTCATCTCTGCTGGCAGCCATGTAAAAGGGAAGTGGTGGTAACAGATAGGATATCAAAGTCAATACCCTGTTGTGCTAAGCTCATCCCACTGTCCCTCTGAGCTGCCAGCTCTCTGAAAGCCCAACAGTGCCATCAGACACTACCCATCAGGCAACTTGATACAAGACTAGAAGCACAAGAAAGAGAGCAAGAACGAGGCAGACGTAAGAAAAGATAGACCGGGCCAAGACATCCAACTCCTACATGAAGTTGAGGAGGTAAAGAGCTCTGCTGGAGAAAAATTAGGAGATTGGTTAACATCAGTATTCTGACCATATATGCTTTACTCTTAACATTATTCAGGACTTGATCCATGATGTGACACATCTTGACTCAGGTCAATAAGAAGGAGTTATAGTATTTAGGCATTTAGAAGCTGTCAGTTACTGGGATACAGATAAAAAAAAAAAGACAGGACAAGCCCTGACATGACGGTGATGAGATGACGTCGGTCAGAGATCGTACTCTATTTTAAGTACATCAAAACAAAACAAATACATTATCATGTGGATTTTAACAATAAAGGATTCTTCTAGGCTCCATCCAGGACTATAAAGCTCTAAACATCTCAGCATTAGTTAATCCCTGTCCGATAATAAATTCTTTACACATTTACGAGCATTTCTTCTGAACCATATTAGCACATATTGTCTGCGGGAAGTCCTAGAGTTAAATGCCTATAGTGAATGTCAGCTTCATTCCTCTTTAATACTGGCAGTCAATTAACACTTTCAGAGGAAATGTAACACCTCAGAGATAAGAGACAAACCAGAGAACACAGGATATTCTGGCACTCTCGTGTATAAGAGACAACACTGATCAGTTTCACTTGGCTAGGATACAGAGCTTAAAAATATATATTTTTATTTCTTGTAAGTATTTAGTATGAATATGTACAAAATCCTCAGACAAACATTCGGTCCTAAATAACATACAGTCTCAATACATACAAGAAAATTACAAATTGGAAGTGATTCTCACAAATGAAAAGCAAATGTTCTGAAGACATGTCCTGATGGTTATTTTTAACCACAGAGTTCTGTAATTGTTAAAAAAAAAAAGCACATAATTTTGGGGGAACATGAGAATTGTGTGACTCAGTGAACCTTTATCCAAAAGCTGTACTGGAATACGGCTCATGCTAGCTCTGCATTTGTTTGCAATTATCCCATATTTTTCCTAAGTGAACACTTCAAGATGAAACATTTGCTCGTGTACTCGTATGGATGTTGAGTATGACTGTAATAACCCTGCAGGAAGAGTGCTGCTCTCTGTGTTTCCCTTCCTGTACCGTGACCTGTCATTTACAGCTGCTGTTCAACATCTCCGGGGTTATTGTAAACTGTGACTTTCATCACTCCGAGGTGCTACTGACAAATCCTAAACAAGACAGAAATACGGTCAGATTAAACGCCACATGGAATCTTTTTTAGACGCTAGTCTGGGCTAATGTATGCAACCTGTGCAATCGCCCAGGATGTACAGTATCTCATACAGCAACATGTTTCCAATAACCCCAGGTCAACACTAAAATACATGCCCAGTCAATTAGGACAAGGAACTGTTCCATTCTATAGCTAAGCATTCATAATGTATCTGGGACATGATTCAAAGTGGGGGTCATTTTCTAAATCAGGGAGGAATTTACAAAATAAAACTTTCCGTAAGTGAGGAAAATAAACCTAACACATGCACGAGATCATTATGCAGTGATTTATGATTTCCTGTTATAAATATGTACACTGTGTGCTGTAAAAGGTTGGCATTAATGAGCTATGAATATCCCCTCTCAACAGTAAAACACATTCTTTGTTAACCACGACTGAATCATCATTAAGTTTAACAGGTTTTCCGAAGTGCATTAGCTTCGGTGGCAGCGCTGCATGGGGGAGCTGAAAGCCGCTCACACGCTGCTGAAAACGAGGCTGTTTAGGAGCGCCTTTACGAAGCACACGTGTACAAGAAACTTTTATAAAGTAACCCTGTGAAAAATTATATTCCCATGGAACCCAAACGCACGCTATCGTCTTCAAAAAGGTTGCACAAAAAATACAAACGCACACTCCTGCTATATACAAGAGGCCAGTCATATCATCTTATCAATGTCAGTCAATGTAGCAGGAAGCCAGCAGCGACTACAATTTTCCCCCTGGTTGCTATCAGCCCAGTTTCAGTTCAAAAGCAGAAGCACGGATTGCGTATCACATCACAAAAAAAACCCACCTTGGGTGATAAAGGCACTTATAACCCTACATATATTTATGGATACCATTAAAAACAAAGCCACTATAAAGAAAATAGCTGACTGTGGACTAAAAAGCCCGAAGGACCCAATTTCCTCCTGAAGCACCTGATGGACACTGTGACAAGCAGATTGCTTTCCAGCACCAATTTTTGGAGCATGTGAAAAATGGGGCTGCATGCAGGTATGTGGTCCAAGATGACTCATAAATCTTCCTTTATCTCCTCGCTGGTGTTAGCAGAAAAGGATGAGTTGCTTTTTTTCCATCTCATTCACATGTCTATCTGTCTGTTATCCGTGCCCTTGAGCAAAGATTACTGATGCCCTCCCTTTGATATATGACACATCGCACAGTGCAGCTTTTCATCCAGTGAATTAACCCCCCCCCCCCCCAAAAAATGCAAACCTGACTGACATCAGCTCCCAGCCTTTTTCACAATTCTTTTGTGTTCGTCATGAACCTCCGACCACCACCAATAGCACCCCCACTCCTCTCCCATCCATGACATGCCACTCCCTTCCACACCCCCCAGCCTAATATACATATACTAGCACTCCATATATATATAAACCACACAGAGAGAGAGAGAGAGAGAGAGAGAGAGAGAGAGAGAGCGAGAGCATTATGGGTATCGAAGTTTGCTAGCAAATTGTTTATCTGACCTCGGCACATCTCTGCATTATATAATTTGCAGTGTGTGTCATCTCTGTGTCATCGTTAGAGCGGATTGAGCCTGTTGGTCTGGGCTGAATGTATATATATATTTATGATAGAAATACATAATATACTATTATATAGTGTACAGTTTCTCACACATAATTACCATAATCCTAAAATCCGGTCAAGTAAACATGCACTTAAATAGTTCACTAAAACAAAACTATTGTTATTCGATTGTACATAACTTTAACATTTGCTTCAATTAGACTCATTTGACAATGACTAATGGTGCTGACCAATATTTTTCCCCCCTATATAGAGAATGTATAAAATGATACATGAACCAATTACAGGAATGTCTCTGTACCCTTCATAAAATAGAAATATTTTTTATCCTTTAGAGCATGACTTCATTAACCTATTTCTGGTTCTGATTTATTTAGAGGCGTAAATGAAACTAAACAAACTGCATCTACTTGAAGCTAACTATATGTGTATTTATACAGGGAATAAGGCAATACAATGGTCTACAAATCATTATCAAAGTTAAAGGAGAAGTCATAAATAATATATTATGCCACTAGGGAAGTGCAGCAACCCATTAGCATAATGGAACCGCTCATGATCTATTTCATTAACAAGCAGTCTTCAACCCAAATAAATGTATTCTTTGCCCTACGAGAGCAAATCCATTTACAAGACTGAAAATGTTAATATTCTTCATCCTAAACTACGAGCGTGACGTATCAGACTAAAGAAGAGCGCAATGGATTATTCTCGGTGGAGGGAAAAAAATCCTCACGAGAACACAATGCAAAAGGAAAATGAAGATTTTTATGGAACCCGTCCGATTAAGCTCACAAGTTCTAGTAACGGTAATACGTTTGCAGTTAAAGCGATTCTAACTCGTCGTATCACCATGTTGTAAACCTGGAGATGTGTCGTACTTGTGGTTAAACAGACGCTGGCTAATCAGGTGGGAAAATCTGGTGCCAAAAACGATTATGACGACGACATCGCTATAAGAATCTCGTTTGTGTTATAAGGCAAACAGGAAATGTTAGGTGAGCCTTAATGACGGCGAACAACGTAAGCTAGTATTAACTGTGGTAACGGCTCGCTGATTAAATCAGTCAAACGGCTGAGTGCTCAAGAAAAGTGAACTGTCTGAAAGTTTGCACGTGACCTCAACATTTCCAAATTATAATTTGACAAGTGTGATTATATTAAACAGCCATTCTGTAATATCATATTTCTCCTGTGACAGCACATTGGAGAGCCTGCTGTGAAAGTTTGCAGACTTAACCTTTTGTCTGGCTGGGCCACCACTTTGCCCAAATCAATTCGCCATCAGCGTCTGTACAACTGGCAACTCAACAACTTTATTACATTTGTTATATTGAGCTCCATCTGGCCGAGGTCATTTGCCTTTTTAATTTAGTTGTCTTCTGCTCCCTAATTTGTCTCGCATTTACAAATGGAGCCGACCGCTCCACAAAGCTGCACCCCGTCAGCTGGGGGAAATATATTTTCATACAAATATGCCAGCAGTCTGCAGCCATAAATTTACTGAGCGGCGTTATTAATAGATAGTAACAGATGTTTACTGATTGTTGATTACCAGTCATGTTGACCAGAGAAATCTGTTCATAAATGGAATGGAATTTATTGTGCACCAGAACATGTCTCTCTCCTTGGCAGGACAGAGCACGCTGCCAAGTCTCTGTGTAGTGAATCAGCAAGACAAAGTCGCCCGCCTTTTCCTCTGAGGTACAGCGGCATATGTTCCACCGCTGAGAATGGCACACACATGCAGGGGACAGCACGCCATGGATTCATGGCACTGTTTAGGGCTTATTTGTGTCCTGTTCTCTCTGTGTGAGAGGAAACAACTGTTTGGCCACTGACACCTTGTACAGCAAAACAAATAGTTGCAGAGTTATGGCGTGCCACTCACTTGTCACTCAGCATCAACGTCTGTGGCCAAGCTTGCAATTAATCTTTCAGTAAGTGGCATGGCAGGTTTGACTACTGAGAGGAATGTTTGCCAAAGGTTATCCTACACCTAAGCGTTGCTCCACAAGGACGTTATTATCGACGCTGCAAAAAAGTCGCAACATGTGAGGCTCACCTGTTCTGTCACTTCGTCGTCCTACGCTGCCGCTTCGGGATGGAAATCATAGCTGTCACATACCCAGCCCATGTGATGACCTTAATCTCGAGTTCACTCAGACAGGTAATAAATAAGCATCGGAATATGAAAAACTCAAGCCAAGTTATATTAATGTGGTAAAACGATAGCACGCAGCAACCTTCAGCCAACAATTTGATGTGTACGCGCATAGACGTTTAACAAGGTAGCCATTTTCTTTACAAAGTGGAAAAGTACATGCCTCTTTAGAGGGGAAAAAAATTCAAAAAAAAAAAAAAAAAAAGAGTCTAAAGAGCATTGCTGAATCAGACAGGCTCTAGAGAGCAATCATATCTGTGCACAAGTTTTATTTACAGCCCTAGCAAAGGCACAGAGAGCAGCGCACAACAACTTGCAAACACTGACAAGTTATAAAACTTTAAGTGAGCTGTAAATAGCGCTGTCATTCCATCTGCAGTGTTATATTTCCAGTACATGTTATCCGGCCAACGTGAAATCTTTATTCTTCCCAAAAAGGCATTGAGGGACACAACAGATAAATTACAACCTGACAAGAGCATATGACCAGTTAATCAAATAAACAAGTTTTGTTTCAAAGTTTTCCTTCTCCTTTTTTTTTCAGGGTGGTGTTCAGTATTGCTTTGCTATCATTGTAAAGTTCATGTCAGGCCCTGGGAACAGCCTGTATCCTCTGATACATTTTTACAGTTACTTCACCTGCCTGATATCCTTCAGCCATTTCCTTCAGAAGCTGTCAAACACGCCAACTATAATATATGGCCCTTCCAATGAGAACAGCTGTAGCCATTCTCTGTGCTGCCTCTTGTACCTTGTCCTGCATGAAATAATACATCAAGATTAATTGATTTCCTGTCACTCTCAGAGAAAAGAAAATTAATTTTCATGTATCTTTTCCCCTAACCCAGCATATGAATTTTGTACATGGCAAGTAATTTAAGTTTTTTAATTATTCATGAGAGCAAAAAACATGATGAAGTGGGCTGCTGATCGCCTCGAGGCTGCAGTTCAGGCCTGCATCTGTACCCAGACAACAACAGCATATCCTAATGCTTGTATTAATAATATATGGATGTACATACATCTTAGCTCAACAGCTATTTCTCTAAGTACGACCTGGGTGTAGAGGGTCACTAGGCACCGGTTTGAATAATGTGACTGCTCTGGGTTGGGTTGTAGGCCAATACACACAATGGTGACCATTTGGGAAAGAAAAATAATCACAGCAATCTGCTTTGAATCCCTCCATTCCTTTGTGCAATTACCATTGATCATCGTAGACCAAGACAATCTGTAGGCAATAACGCATGACATAGACGGCTTTAATTAAACTAAACATGTTTTCCTGTAATCAATTTGCAAACGTAGGACAACGGGAATACTTCAAATGGGTTCCTTCTTTAGGAACGTTTCAAAGCAGAAAAAAAAAAATCCTTTTGCCTACTAAGGAAAAACATGCGAGACTATGTCAACTACAGCCCTAAAACGCCACAGAGTGTGCAGGGAAGAATGATTGAAAAGCTCTCAGGAGTGCTTAAGTAACCATTCGCTATCCACAATACCATCTCTCGCATAAGCGAGCAGTTTAAAAGAGCAAGGCCAAGTAGAGGATGCCATCTCCCCGCTGCCAGAACCCTCAGAAAGCCTGTCAGCCTGGCCAGGCCGAGATTGATGTGCAAGCCGCTCGTTGTTCCTCAGCATTACATGTGACATGACAAGCATGATGAATGAGAGTCAATTATGTTCAGAAATAGGCTGTTTTTTTTCTAATCCGTTGCCACCAATCACCAGCATGAGGTCTGGTTCGGGAGGAGGCCGTCTTAAGAAAATACACCGCATGAAAACTTGTTCAAGTTCAGGGACGTAACCCGGAGACTGTATGTAGCCTGGTGCCTGTGTGACAGGCGGTGGGAGAAGACACACAGAAAAACCATCGAAAAAACAACAACAGAACTACAAAGCCATACGCGATGTTTAAACCATACGCAAAGTGTAAAAGAAAACAACTTTTGACCCCCAGTTTTGTCAGGGCATGTGGTTAGCGTAAAGCTAATTACAGAGTGTGAGGGCTGGGTATTTTAATCTTCTTAATGTTGTGAATGTGGGACTAGTTAAATTGGTCTGTCTGGCAAAAGGCTCTAATTATTGTAAGAGAGCCTAATTAGCATTTAGTGGAACACCAAAACAACAGCGTCAAAAAATTGCACTAATTTCCCAATAAACAGTGTTCACAGTGTGCAATCAGGCTGCTTCGCAATCCAATGAGAATTAATAGGATCGTACCACGATGCTAAATCCTACAACTCCTGCTGAGAGCGTTAAATCATTTTTTTTTTTTTTTGCTGAACGCAGACTGTTCCCATCGACAGCAATTCCCAGGAACTTTAATAAGTATCTTCACTCATTTATACAATACAGTCCAAATTATGTGTAATTTCAAAACACTCTTCAACAAATAATTAGGCAGATGACCCCAAGGATATGAGTAAAGTGCTTTTATCATGGCTTAACAAATGAGTTATTCTAACTGGCTTTTAAGAGAATCTGTCATTTTAAAGCTTTGTTCCTTTTAGGAATTACATGTAATTAGAGACTGGCCTGAAAATATTAACTCTAGTCTTCGGCTTTGTCCTGGTGTGGTGCAATAGCGAATATTAATACTACTTGATATATTTGTATTTGTATTGTTCTTTTAATAGATCTGGGTCTGGATGTTATGACAGTTGCGAGCACTAAACGTCAAGGAGAATCAGACTCAAAGGGAATCTTCATTTAGGAGAACAGACAGGATAGGATAATTGAATAGAATGATAATTGCATTATAATAATTTAGAAGCTACAGAGAAATGGCAACGTGTGGCATTTATGAATATAAAGATCGTAAGGATTCAGTGTGTGTGTGGTTACTCAGTGCAGCTTGTAGGTGAATTACACATAAAATTACAGAAGAAGGAATTTGGAGGAAAAGCAGCAGGTGAAAATGTAGAGTGTTGGACACCAGTGTCGTATCAGATCATCTGTCATGGCTTTTTCCAGAAAACACTGATGAACATTTGGACAGAATGGCAAGTACGAGAAAAGTGTACG
>JAOTRN010000041.1:11522306-11540433 GCA_028566695.1 Bagroides melapterus | reverse complement strand
ATAAATAAAAAATAGATAACAACTATTATTATTATTATTATTATTATTATTATTATTATTATTATTATTATTATTATATCAGGATGTAATCTTTTTTTTTTTAATTTATTTTCCATTGATATTTTCAGTCAGATACAGTCAGATACACATTTTCCTTGTTTTACATAATGCAGGATGTTACATAATGATCAGTGTGTATTTGAGCATCCCTGTCTAAAGATCATAAACATAAACATTAAACTAAAGATTCATAAACAGCTTTACAATTTTTAATTTAATTTAATGACCATAACTAAAGTGAACTAAAGTGAACTAAAATTAAACTGCAAAGAAAACAGATAGAAAGTAGAAAGAATTAAATACTTCTGACTGTTTTATAGACTTGATAGGTAATGGATACATATAAACAATTACAGAGGTTATTAATTATTAATTAACAATATATGATGATGACGATGATGATTTATTTCTATATGCTTGTAATGAAAAACACTAATGAATAATAATAATAAAAGCACAATAAGATCTTTAAGACTTGGGATATCACACACAGATATACAGTATATGCTTGTCACTAAGAATGGTCTATTAACACAATAATATGTGTTCAGCAGTAGGTTCTGTAGTGGACTGATTGACAGGGGCTGGGTGACATACAGCAAAAGATCAGCTACAGTCAGTAATTGTACTATATATAAAATGCACCTATATGGCAGAGTTACCTGATAACCTGGCCCAGGAGAATAGCTACAATGCAGGTGTATCTAATAAACCGGCCGCTCACTACGTATTGATTCTTTTTTTTTCCCTCCCAGTTGATAATTTAGTAGGAGACAACCTCTGCTCTAAAGTGACTTATTACTTGGAAAAGAGGTCCTTAACATATTGTTTATAAGAGTAAAGTATGCTGCCACGCTGTAGAGGGCTGAGAGTTTGTTTAATGGGATTCCGATCAGATACAGAAACAAATACAAAACATCATAGAGAGAGGATCCAACTCTGGGGGAAATCGATGCTGCATACATCTAGAGGTCGTAACTCGTCGTTTCTCTTCTCGGATTTAGAAAAAACAAAGAAGGCCAGCCCTCAAAACGGACTTCCTGCTCAGGAACGTGGGAAGTGGGACCCCACAAGACAGAATGTTTACAACTGATGGCAAATCAACATGGCTGCTCATGGCATCAACAGTAAAGTAGCACTTCTTATCTTAACTACATAGATCACTGTTTTCAGGAAGTACGTATACATCTCATCTCATCAGAATCAGCTGGCTAGCTTGCCGTTACCATTAGAAGTTTCCAATTTCCAACATTGTGGAATGCAGCACTGTATTACACAATAAGAAGGCAATTCACTTTCACATCTCCAGAACTGAATTGCAGCAGATCATTAGCAATGCTAAATATGTTAACCGTATGTAGCTTTGCGGCGTCAAAAATCTAGAGGTCGTTCAGAATAACCCTGGTGGACAACCCAGAAAACTAAGCCATATTTTAAAAAAAAAAAGAAAGAAAGAAAACAGCACACGGAACGAGACAGTAAAACAAGCCCAGACTGTTATAGACTGTCCAAAACACTTTCTTACTACCTCCTAAAAAAGACATGTCATCTCAGTAACCTCAGTGCCCCACGTGGACTTGTTTCTACACCACCATTTGGCCAATTGCTATGTCACTGCAGGTCCAAATGTCTCAAACCATATGTGGTGTACATGAAATATGCTCTGTTTCAGTCCAGTCTCGAGTGGAGTCCAAATCATAAAAGAATCAACATAATTGGCAATTACTGCTACCTAATCTGGCAGTAAAACAGAGAGAGGCCAAAAGGACAGGGACGGCAGAGAGAGGTAGAATATTAAAGCCGGAGCAGCTGGCAGCGCTGCTGTACACACATTCCGGGGCATATGGAGCCTGCACATTAAAGTACAGGGCTATGTTTTGCATACATAGTTTGCCTCTCGATGTAACCTTGAGCCAGGGCACAGCCAAAGCAGTATTCTAAGCCACTTCGTCTGAACCTAAATCACAAATGGACATACAATCTCCTTCAAGGAACGTATGCAGATACAACATAGACGCCACACAAATTCACCCCTTTCTGAGTTGATCTAAGCAAAGTAGCACTTGTTTATCTTTCAGTTACACTGGAGAACAACACGACCCATTGCTGGGTCCTCAGTGATTCCGGGGAAATCATTCAAATGATAATTAGCTGTAAACATTACAGTCAGTGGCAGCAGGATTAGAGGTAAAACATGGTACGATATACAGACAAGTGTAAAACTTATTTACAGTAAAGTACTATAATATGTTACGTAGCATAAAATAAAACATAAATCAGTGCATTTGCTTATGTGGCTGAAACAACAGTGCAGAAGGTTAAAAGCAGAGATGTTTAAGATTATCCACAAAGGGCTGGTATCATACAGGTGGCTTCCAGCCCTTTCTGGATAAGAACCCACACACTTGGATGTCTAGGATCCAGCCATGACAGTTTGATGTCCAGAGACATGAAAAAACAACCTTCTAAACTGTAACCCCAAGTAACTACTGATCCACCTCTAGTACGTCAACTAGCTTGCGTTGATTCAGCGAAGTCTTTTAGTGGAGTTAATTCAGCAGTTCAAAGTGGTTTAATCAGTGCAGGTTTGCTGAGCTGCTTATGGAGACTCGGTTGTTAAGGCTTTGAATTACTGAGAAGTTTGTGTGTTCAAATCCCACCACGTCCACCATGACACTTAAAGTTCGACGTAACTGTGCACTGATTCGCAGTCATCCGAATTTCCATATGTGCTCTTTAAGACAGTATTTTACTGTAAATATGTTTTACAGTTATTTACCGTCATTTGTACTATATTTCAGCTGCAACCCGCCTGCCAGTAAATTACTGTAATATTTACAGCCAATTTTTTTTTTTTAACACTGAGTTCATTACAGCATGGGCCATTGCCATCATAATGGCAGTGCCTGCCTGCCTGTACCCGCACTAGCACACACATCATCACCAATCCACAGTGCATGATAAAGGCCTGTCACATCTACGGCATTATTAATTAACAGCGCCGCACTGTGAAATTCAATCATGCTGGACCTCACATATCTCCTTAACAGGTTATGCAAATTCTGCACATCCAGTCCACGAGTGCATATGAACTGCCAGGCTGAGATTCCCTTCACACTTATTACAGTAATAAGAACCTTCAGAGCCTGATAGCATCAGAGGAGAGATGAGACGAGAAAGAAAAAGAGAGAGAGAGAGAGAGAGAGAGAGACCTAATGCCTGTTTAATTAGAATTAGATGTATGGCTTAAAAAAAAGGGGTGAAATAAGTGCGACAGCAGTGGATCATGGAGAGAATAGAAGAACAGAGGGGTGAGGGGATAGAATGAGCTTCTTCCAGCAGCAGAAAATTAATATTAAAAGAGATAATCTGCCTTTTTAATCACTGAAAGATTAGTATATAGCACACATGAATCATTACACATTTCATCATTCACTAAAGATAAACGTAGTGTGGAAAGAGCATTATACTCAAATCCCTTTACTTACTAATGGACTTCTAGGGAAAGAAATGATAATCTTTCTGTGCTGCGTACCACAAAAGCAGAGTGTTTTCTGCAGCCTGGATTGTGTTTCTGGTCGTACTCTTTCAACACACACGCAAGCCTGAAAGTCAATTAATCATTGGTCAGTTTAATTGTCAAAGTTGAGGACAAACATTATGGGCTGACTAAACGGTTTTATTATGGCACTATGAGAAAGGCCATGTTTTACTGCTGATAGGGAGCAACATGACGCTAGCGCAATACATCATCGTAAATGTGCACTCACATGAAATCATATATGTGGACACCTAATGGCTCCAAAATCTCCCTCTGAAACACATGCATTTTTCATGCTGCTATAAAAGCATTGTCAGAGGTGCCGTGTCGGGGCTGCAGACACTAATTGATCTGGCCCTTTAAGCGTGTGAAACAACAGAAGCCGAGCTACAAAACTGTCATCGCAGCCTCTTTCCCCTCTTAATGCAGCCATAAATCCACACACCATCTAGCAGTCAGATGTTTTCATTACCCCCATATCAGTTTTATGGAATTACTGACATCTGCATGATTCAGTAATTGTGTACCTCTATGAAGTTGCAGCAGCAATTTTGCTCTCTATATTCCAGATCAATTCGCAATCCCTTGGGTTGGGCGGAGAGACGTGTTATTGGAAAACCCGGGAGCACTGATAGATTGCACTAGTTATCTGGTGACGGAGACGAACAGCTTAATCCGACCTAAATCAGCTCGCCTAGTGCAGGTTGTTTCATACAAAGATGCAAATTGTGTTGTCAAAATCAGTCATCTTCGGGGCTGGTTGCCTAACAAGAGCCACTTCGGGCTTGCTGAGACAAGTGCTGATCTTGCCTGTATAAATCCTCTGGGGTGAGGATTCTCCACTCTGCAAAATAAAACACACCATTTCAAATCAGCCTTTACGGCTACACCTGCTGAATAAGGCATTTACCCTGTTTAGCCATTTATTATCTGCGACGCTCCAAATAAAGGTAGGTTAAGGATGAAAAAAAAAAAAAAAAAAACATAAATAATTCAAATAACCAAACAGAAAATGAGCGCACACTAGTATGTATTTCCTGTTGCTTTCTCAACAATTGGGCATAATGAAGTGAGAATTTAAAATGACTGGACTGCAGCTTTGTTCACGCTCATTAAAGTGCCTGGAAGGTAAATAAACACACCCTTCTCCCACACCATGTGACCGCCCTGCACTAAATCAATACAGCTCGCTTCGTGTTGGAAAAAAAAAGCCCTGCGTCTTTATAATGATAGCGTGTTAAAGGCAGTAATCATTTCACTGTGTAAGCATGATGCATGAAGGGAAGATAGAGAGGGTGAAAAGCACACAGATGTACGGTGGGTAGTGGCACTGGGCCTGATGGTGCTTTAGTATATGTGTCACTCTGAGTTTGAGAAGCACAAAGGGAGGCTCACAGGCACCAGGCTGCTATATATCTCTATTACATCTGATGGTCAGTCTGCTGGCCAGTTGTTTATTCTCATTAGCCAAGACAATAAGAACGATCTGGGCCACACATCTCTCCTCCTACTAGCTCGCTATGTGGGTAAGAATTCTCAAAATAAAGTCTAATCAATGTGCATCATCATTATCTAGAAATAAACTGCACATAAGGGCTAATAGTGGATTTTATTTTTTTTTTCTTTTACCAACATGAAAGGAAATAGCAATAATGATAAATATTCATTAATTTTCACATGCATAATCAATATATAACTACTTATACCAACAAGCTTATTTAGTGTTACTCGCGGATAAATGGAACAGAATCATATTTGCAGCTGAGAGGACTAATTACTCAATTTATGGCAGAATCAAGCCAATAAAATTGCATACATAACATATCTTTACCTGTAGGTCGTCTATAGATGCGTATTTTACTCTATTTAAGCGTGTTAGATTGTTAAACTATGTTCAGTTAGGAAAGGCATCTCAAAGTATATAAGTAAATAAATAAGCTTAACATCATGCAGCAGAGCTCTTCTTCTCTACTGACACATCCATCCACTTTACCCACTCAGTAATCAAGTATAATAATAATAATAATAATAATAAATATTATTATTATTATCATCACTGGGAAACCCTATGGTTATTATAAGCCAAAATCACTCACGTCTTAATATTTATTTATATTTAAGGCAGTATTTTTCCACTCATTAGTTTCCCTTTAACGTCATACACCATCATTAGAATGTATTATCTATTTTCCAAATTAGAATTCCTGTCTGCTATTGGGTACGGAAAGAAGAGAAAGCGTCTGACAGCAAGGCGAGAGCATGAGGCCTTTCCTGGTGTGGGCTGTAAAGGGGGGAAAGAAAGGAAAGCGTTTGATAGGTTGCTGCAGACAAGGCAGCCGAGAAAGAAGCTAATGGCCATGATTAATGACAAAGGGCCAGAGGAGAGCGGGGACACAGCCGCTACATACATCATCCCTCCCCATCAGTCAGAGCACCTCCCCGGACCCTCTCTCTCTACCTTATCTCTGCCCACTCCCGCACTCGCCACAATTGCCTCCCTCTCGCATGCTCTCGCTTCACCTCTCTTTCTTCTCCCCCTCCTGAAAAGAAGAAAACAAGTGACAAAGAGGTGATAAGGTGAACAAGAAAATGGCGTGTAAAATAAGCAGATATCCCCCTCTCGAAGGGAGAGAGGATGAGAGGAAAACAGGCTGTGATGGCGCTGTGATGGTGCTCTGATTTCGCTCGATTTGACTCTTCCTCAGCTAAAGCCTCCATTCTCAAGGTCTTATCTGCCATATGGCTCCCCTGTTTAGATGATTTATTAGGTGCTGAAAAGCACACTGATAAATTTTAGCTCATTCCCGTTCAAATAGGCAACCCACAGTGTCAATAACGAAACTCAGGCCGTTTTTAATGAAAACTTTTAGTACCAAAGGGGTAACCATTTATTTATGACTCACTAAAATATTACACTGGCAAAAAAAAAAAAAGATCTCCCCTTCTCACGCACCGTATGAAAAGAGAAAGTTCATGGGGGAGCTCAGATCACCTCCATATGTCAGTACTTCTACTGCACCCTGCTCCTAACCCACTACTGCTGGATTTCTGCTTTAATTGAAGCATTCAGCTGTTTACAGCACATACAAAAACAGCAAGGGTTTATTTACGACCAATTAAAGTAACCGATTTGAGCGAAGGCAGACAATTATGGATTTCTGCCCCTTTGATTCTAATTAGTCGGTGCGTCCGGGCCCTGTATTACAAGGGCCGGATTTATAAGCGGGAACTAAAAATTAATTTCCTATCCCTCAACAGATGCTAGGTTCAAAAAAGACATAACAGGCAGAGCGAAGGAATCAAACAACACACTTTCTCACTACTGAGCCGCTTTCCTTTCTTTTGTCACGACTTCCTTTCGTCGTTCTCGGAATTAAATCAAAATAAAGAACGTAACTAAAGCCACGTTGATTTATGCACACATCACCTCATTAAAATGCTTGCCTGTCATCAGACCCAGTTTCTCTGTCAATTATAAAGCTTACCACAGACTGGGTGTCTGACTTTAATGGGCCAACACTGGACTTTGGGGAGGCCTTCCCCCTTTTAAAAACCACCTTCATCAATCTGGCCTGTCTCGATGCTAGTTCAGGACAGAGGCTGCGCTACACAGGAAAGCGTTCAACATTCAGGCGTTTCATTGGTTAAGGTTTGAGTCAGCAAATCCATATCAAACCAGCAGACATGTCTTACCATTAACAAATATTACAGTGATCATGAAAACTCACTTAAAAACAGCCAGCGGTGGAAGATAAACAAACTACGCGCTGAGATGCGAAAGTTCCAAGACACCCACGTGCTGCGAACTATTTGCATAACATGCGCAAATGAGTTCCTGACAATTAACAACAATTTGCAAATGAATGCAAGCTGAACAAAACACAAGGGTTATTTGCAAACCAAAGCATTCCAGCAGTGGAGACAGCCCTTGTTAAACAAGGAAAACCTATGTCTAGGCCCAATGGAAGCAAAATGCCCACTTTCCCTATTTACACCAACGAGATTAAGTAGGTCAACATCTACAACATCGAAAGTATAAAAGTAACTCTTACATTAAAGCTCCAGCAGGCTGAAGGGCTGGATTTAAATGCAAAACTCAAGAACAGTGTACCATTGTTTTAAACACCACCCCCAAAATCATAAGCCTTTTTCTTTAACAAGGATGTGAAAATCCCTGCTCAAACAAAAGAGAGAGAGAGAGAGAGAGAGAGAGAGAGAGAGAGAGAGAGAGAGAGAGCGCAAGCCAAATAACACATCGACACATGTTCCGCTCAGCCAGATTTTAACTTATTTTCAGCGCCTGCTTGTTGTAATTAATATTGCACAGGAGCTTGCATTGTCATTTTTCAAATCATTTCCCTGGAAATGTTCTACACCTCTTAATGGCCTTGCTAATGCTGTAGCTGTCATGTTTTGGACAGCTGCACTTTTGCAAGACAAACTCGGGCTGCATCATGCTCCTCTCTCAAAGGACCCCTCCCGCTCAAAGGCGCCCGGGCCAGGCCGGCCAGCTGCTCACGGCGATATGGAAATCTTTGATTAATTTTTTACCTCTTGGTACCGAATGTTGCTCAAGTGTCACCTTCCCCGCTCCGTCCCTCGGCACCCTTGCTCCTTCCTGCATGCTCCCAGAGATGATGGATCAGTTAAACTGACTCCAAAAGAAATCATAGGGCTAATTAAAGCCAAAACAAAACAGGCCAGATGTGTACGAGGCACAGAAGCTGGATGGGTGCCAAGCAGGAGGTGTGTGAGTGCCAGGAATGCGTGAGGAAATCAAGGCCTCATCCTACAAATTACACAGCTCTCAAACAGAATTCAGCTAATACCGCTCAAAATCATGGCAGGCTTCTCAGATAACATGGGAGAGGGTGCTAACAAGGATCCAAGGTGTTGATCTATATATACATAAAAGAAAAGAAAAGAAAAGAAAATATATAATTATATAAATGCAGCATCTAACGACAAAACTCTTGGTTTTACCGTTATAGTTTTAAAATCTCATCGCTCAAACCCTGCACAAACTTGGCTGAACACTCCACCGTTAATATTCGCTGAGATATTTCACTAGAGTCAAGCAGCATCCTGTCAGATTTAAAGCATTCAATAAACTGACCCCAATATGAGACTCGTACAGTAAATCTGCAGTAAAACCTTGCCGCCAACAATTAAATCCCAATTAATAAATGGTTTATGCTTTTATGTTGAAGTGAACCGAGTTCACCAGCATTCGCCGAAGCACCTGAACGCAACGACGTCCTAGCCTCAACTCCGACTTCCAGTATCCCTAGAGCAAAAACAAGCCAAAGCAAGCATACAGTTTAAAGCCAGCTTAATTCAAACACACGGTGGTTAGCATGTTTTCCTGGCACTTTCAGGGATGGGGATTTAATTCATTCCTTCATCTGTGCGTGCGGAGTTTGCATGTTCTCCAGGTGCCTCAGGGGCTTCCTCCAACAGTACAAATACAAGCATTGTAGGATCTCAAAAATGTCCATATAAATGGGATTGTGAGTGTGTGTGTGAGTTGTGCATTGCGATGGGTCAGCACCTCATCCAGGGTCTCCCCCACCTCATATCCGGAGTCCGCCGGGATAGACTTCAGATTTCCCATGACCCATTGTAGGATAGCTGGTACAGAAAACTAATAAAAAATAGATGTAAGGAGTACACAATATGGACATTAGTATTACACTCTAAAAAGCTGCCTGTATGTGATGCGAGACTAAGAGGACACAAATTTCTGCATCCTGCTCATTCACCTGGACCGGGTTTCCTTCTCTGAGGAGCTTCATGCAGGGCTTTCAGAGTTAAAGAGACAGCTAGGCCCATCAACGCAGCAGCACGACTCCATCATCACACTCATGCGCTCGTGTACAGCGACACGCCGCTGAAATATGCTCACCATTCAGAAACACAACACACAACTACACGACCCTGTATTCTCCTCCAAATGATTTCCTGCCATTTAAAAGACAATAAGCAAGCGGCAATAGACCGATGGAGGAGGCATGTCATTTTCGGCACGCTGTTGCTCAACATCAAGGAAAATCAATGGCGGCTCCACAGGGGCATGGTGAGGGAAGAATGGAGCTCCGTTTCAGGTCTGTTTGAACTCATTTTCCTTTCTCTGTGGTTGCCCACTTCACGCAGCCCCCAACCCCCTTCCAGGCTCCTCCACTCCCCCCTCACAGCAGGTCTGACAGCTTGACACATTGACAGCTCGCGGTGAATGACAACTGATTTGTACAAATTTCAAGCCTTATAAATCTACCCGTCACAACAACAGCATAAAAGAGCTCGGACCCAGCAGGTAATTCAGATGAGAGGAGCGAAAAAGAGAGAGCCAGAGAGAGAGAGAGAGAGAGAGAGAGAGATGGAGATGGGGAATTTCCCTTTGACAGCATTCTCTAAAAAAGTGCACGACGCTGCATTGTGACAAAATACATACAAATAAATATGTAATAAAACCCATGCCATCTTTACCCGGTCAACACTGAACAAAACAAATATTTTACCATGCTGCCATGTACGCATTTTGTCTCTATCAAGGATTAAACTCAGAGCAGGCTTTGTTGCCAATCAGCTCCACGATTTTGTTTTATACCCATATTAAAGTAGTGGCACCTGCTACAAGCAGGATTATAGCAGCCATTTTTTTCCCAGCCTGCACTCCGGCTGTGTAAATGAGCAGGCCTTTTTTACGCTGTTTAAACAATATCCCACACTGCACCAGGGCTCCGGCTACCCTCCAGCTTTCATCTGTTCATAATGGCAGCCCTGACAGGCAAGGACTTCGGAGCCGTAAATCCTCAGTGAGGGTGTATTTTTACTGCCAGGAATAAACTACTAGGTAGAAAAATCAATAAGGAATGGCATAAAACAGGTTAATAATTCCAGGTGAGTTGTTGCTTGCATTTTAGGTGTTGATGGCTCATTTGTGTTAGGTCATCAGTAATCCACTAAATGGAGATGCAGCGCTTAATGATTATTAACGATAATAAATAGACAGCAGATAAAGATCAGAATCGGTTTTATTTCTGTTCGGTGTTACGTGATATGAGAAATCTGGGGGATCGGACATTATTAACTAGAAACACAATGACCTAGTTTGTCGTGTGTGTTGTAGATAATGCGATGCTTTGTAAACTCCAGCATCGGTGAGAAGCCGTCAGTGGTGATGAGCTGTTGGGAAAACGGCGATAAAGTAAGTGTAAAGTGTAAAGTCAAGCATAAATCTGACACCTGATCTACCAGGAGTACTTCAAACACCAAAACTCCATTTTGTTTGCTGTTTTTATTTGTTCTGTTTTAGATATCCATGCCCTTAACCACACTTGACAACTAACAATGGTAGGCAAGGTGTGAGAAAAACATGTTATCACACGCAAGTCCTCCGTCCTTGGGGAAATCTTAGGCTCACCTTAACAAGCTACAGAATATATATGAAGGTCTCACTTTCTAAACAATTGGACACTGTGCTAAATAGCTATCTATATCACAGCAAAAAAAAAAAAAAGACATCTTAGCAAGGGAAAACATCTTGAATATTTGATATTTCCTATCAGTATTTCCTATTATAAGATATTTTTATTTAGATGTCGTTGTTTTTTTTAATAAATATGTATGGATTCATTTTAACCTTGTTATAATCTTGTTTAGTTTTCTCTAATCTATTGGCAGATAATTCTGCTACTTTTAAGCAATTGTTTCTAAAAAGTCAAAGAAATAGAAATAATTTCTGAGCAGTCTTATAGATATTTTCACTGACGAGGATGTCATCGTGTGCAGCTATTAAATCCTACTTCTGGATAGAATGATCAGAAGAGAAAATGAAAAACTATTAAATCTTTGATAGAAAATGTACTTTCACAATGTGAAAAAAAAATACTTATGTGGCTGTTAAGATGCAATGGACAGTACAGAAAGTATGGAAAAAGACAAGGCTGTCAATAAGCTGACAGTTTATATCCAGGAACCTTGTAATCAAATCAATAATGGTGTGAATTAGAAATGAGAAGAATATTCTTGATTATTGATTAAAGAACAGCAAGCTGAATCTCTTATTTATAAATTTGAATATCATTTGGAGGATCGTGCTGTAAAACGTACGGCTGAACGTTTTTCTTTGTAACGTCTGACAGAGTTATAAACAACCAAAAACTACACTGAATCAATCAGTCACTCAACAAACACACCCTTTCATAACCTTTGAAAAGCACAGCCATAATACTGAGATTGTTTTCTTTTTTTTTTACATCTGCAAGGATCTCAAAATTGACTAGGCTTTCAGTAAAGCCATGTGTCAACCACTCAGTAACCTGTCACAATCCTCTGCTTTCACCGCAAGCTATCAGTAAACATCACGTTTGTGTGAACTCATTCCAATCTGAACAATGACCCTTTCATAGCACACTTAAATCTCTCTGTATTTAACACATGCTTGTGCAGTCATGGCATGGGTGTTTGATTAAGATTTAGTCTGCTCGACTCTGGCCTCTGACTGGACCAAAGGAAGGGAGGAAAGCAAAAGGATTAAGTGTGACACTCCCACTAATGCAGTGAAACTGTCATCCAGATCAAAGGGCCGCTGTCGGAGACGGAGAGGAGTTCAGACAGGTGTCCCCTCCTATTCTAAAAGGCAAGACAAGTGCATGAACTCTTATCGGCAGAGAGCACCGGCTCAGCTACTGCTGTGTCCTGACCACTTTACGCCCATGTGCTTAAAACTGGATGATATCAGAGCCAATATATCCTGACTGTGTACCCAGTTTGCTCATAAAACCCACTCACATAAAGAATTATATACTTGTTTTTCTATTCCATCAAGTCCAGGATAAAAAAAAAAAACCTCGCACTTATGTTTAGCATTCAGACACAAACACACAGTGGGGCTAAAGCGCTAGCAAATACTTTGCAGTTTATAGTGAAATATTCTCCAGAGGTCAGCTTCTGTCCTAGCCAGTTGGTCATTTATCAAGCAGGCAGGCAAGCAAACAACTTATTGGAATGATGTTATTGCAACTTTTATAGAGTACAATTAAGTAAAATGTCACTTTGCTTAAAGAGGCCCATACCCCTTATTAAGGTTTGACTTAGCCCTTGCAGCACACCACATTATTTTATATAGCTCAGTGATACACCCCAGAAGGAAGAGTTGAAAGGTTGCCAACTCCATTATGTTTATGCAACATTAAGCACATTTTCACTCTACAGGAATATACATCCATGGCTTTCTGTGTAATTCTACACGTTAATCACTTTCATGGCAAAACAATGGAGCGGGGATAAAAATCATGCGGACGGATTCGACAAAAGGCAGAACATGCCCCGATTACATTACACACTGTTTCCCAAATATGTTAATTAATCCAAAGATGGACAAAAAATATCTATTGTGATGATCTTTCTCTACTTTTAGTACGATTTACAGAGCTACTGATTCGATTACACATATGGAGCAGTTCGATTTTCACCTACAGAGGAAGTACATTAATGTATTCACAAATACAATGTGTTCTGGTATTCCAGATCAGTTAGATAAAGCTACTGGAATTCCTGGAGCCTGCAGGCATTAGACAGGGTAACCAAGAGAGCTCCAAATAAATACAGACATTCTTCAAGGCCTCTCTAGTGACATCACAGCCACCGGGGAGGAGACTTGTCCTCGACATGCCTTACAAGTCTTTCAATTAGCCCAGTTTCACAGAAGACCTTCAGAACCAGCTGAAGCAGCCCAACAGATGTGTACTTGTTCTTGTTTAGAAATACAGAGAGGAAGCCCGAGTGTGTGAGAGAAAAGAACCCATCCGATAGTCGCACAATTATTAAGGGGCCTGAATGGTTCTCATTAAAGCATCTGAAGCCCAGCTGGTTGGAGATGCAGCAGGTCAGCTGTAGTTCAGCTGGAGGTCTTGTGATCGAGGGCTTGGCTGGAGTTAGCAGGGGGAGGGATGACTGATGACCGCAGGGTGAATGCCAAAGCCATAAATCCAACCGGGCCTGACCCCACAGCCCCTATAAACTTTATTTACATTTGCACATTGTGTCCACCTTTAAAACTTTTATGTTTAGTCCATTTAAAGCTGTGATGTGTCTTGTCTGGTTGTTGTTGGGGGTTTTATCTGCTTTATCCTCCTTTAACTTGCCTCTCAACATCCTTCACCGTAAAAAAAAAAAAAGATTCAAGGGATTTTCTATCAATTATGTCTTTGTAACAGGGAATCCTATTAATACATTCTCCACCGTCTCTGTAGCTCAACAGCTGCAGACTCCAGCTCTGAGGCCTTCAGCACGTAATACGAAATATCCTTTAGGTCTCTGAACAATCCTACATTACAATTTACAGTATATGGTTTGACTGGGAATACTTTATTCAGATGAATGGTTTCTCTAATTAATGGCACTTTTTGTAGATTCATTTTATTTTAGCGATAATAGTTTTCTTACTTTTCTTTGTAGTGTTCACAATGACCGTCAGGTTGAAACGCAACATTTAATCTGTGACATAAATTGAACGTGTCCATCAGAAGTAACGATTGTGAGGAAATAGCCATGACTATAAGATGGGGGGGGGTGTATATGAAGCAACCTTCAAGTGCCATATATTATTTAGAGATTCGGGAGGAGGGAAATAAATAAATGAAACTAACATCCTGCCGTTTGGCATTCCAGCAGGCTTTGCACAAATCTTTTTGATGTCTGCGCCTGTTGAGAAACCTTGTTTGGACAGCCATAGGGTGGAGCTGGCAGGCATCTGTCTCCAGCGGAGAACACAGGCTACTGCAGAGGAGCACACAGGGGTCCTCTCGGCCTTCCAAGGGGAGATTCTATCACATTGGCAGGGGACTAAGTATTATTCAGTATTATTACACCCCATCAAGGAAACTCTGGCTGACAATATCCCAGTGTGCTGTCTGGTGTAGACACGGCACGACGAGGAGACACGCAGAGGGTGGAAGAGGTCTCTGATAGCTGCACTTTACACACTCATTCAACAGGCACGATCGTTCTGTAACCACTACCACACACCACCAGGGCATCCAAAAGGTATACAGTGTGAATAAAAACAGGAAGCTGTAAAACACTTCATGAAAATGTGGTTCGTAATACAAACTTTTCAAACAAAAGTTCAGAGGAAAAGCACTCCGCGGTCGACATAAAACGCAACCACACATCCAGCAACACCCAAGATCTCGTACAAGCGCTTATTATTCACAACTGCTTATTTTTTGTCATTGAAATCAGGACTGCGAGGAAAAAAGGCATGTCTTGAATTTTTCTGGCAGTTATAAAATAAAACCATTATTGTGCGAACGGTCTGTGAAAAAAAAAAAAAACGGGAGTAGAAGCGAAATAAAAACTCGGCATAAAATAATCATTCAGCTGGTTTTGTGGTAGGAAGGCTACGTGGCCTTGTGTGAGAAAGCAGCAAACATGCCTAAGTTATTACTGCAGGAAGGCAATCTGTCAAAGCCAGGCTGTTTTGGCATGGCAAATACCACTGGTGAGATCAGAGAGTCACATTCTGCTTGCAATTACTGCTAAAGGACCTTGGATGCAGGCAGCCTGCTATCAATTATTTCTTTGGCCTCAGACACTTGGAGCTGTCAAACTGGTACTGTCTTCTGTTTTGTAACAGTACAGGAGAGGGCACAGTGCACTGGCCTCTGAGACATTCAAATAGTTTAGGCCATTAAGTGTGTTATTGTAATCGCACATTGACCATATATTGCTGTTTTCTGTCTTTTCTACCTCTTCCTCCACAATACCTGAAGGAAAACAATTGTACTGTATGTTTATGAGAGTACATCTGTGCCGGGCAGCATGTGAAATACTGCGCTGTCCATACAAAGCCATCCTATTCACGATGTACAGTACACTTTCATCAACACTTTAACACATTAACAGTTGCTGATCCAGTCCAAAATTGGTCCCCATGGGTGGAAACTGACTGGGCAACTGGCACGTATGCACAGGCACGCGGCGCGGCTTTTCTCTCGACACGGTGCTAAATGATAATCATGCAGTCAATTATTGATCAGAGAGTGCCTGATGGCTCCTGATGAAGATCTGCATATGCATGCAAGCAGCATTAATCTGAGCAAGTGTGGCTATGCAACCCTGCATCTTTCAGGGATAAAAGGAAGCAAGGGGAAATTAATCATTTTTCCACAGAATGACAGCACATTGGCCTGATGTGGCTAACCCATCCCCCAGGGCACAGCTCTAGATCATCCAGGGCTGTTGCTTTGGCAAGGAATGGACCATTCCCCCCTCATCCTCACCCCAATCTCCTGCCAAGTCCTGGGACTTTATAGCTGAAAATTACATTCTTATGGTAAGCAAATGTGCAGTAAAGCAATAGTGAAGTTGCATGAATCAGTCAGAGGGGAAAGGGGGAAAGGTCATTACGCACGGCCTGGAGGAAGGAAGTATCTTAAAGGTCTCAGCCACTTAGAAAGCACCCTGTACTGCCTAATGACCGATCCATATGACCAGTCTTTTAGCTTATGGCATGGACCAGATGCATGCAATTGCATTAATAGCTTTGTCAAATGAATAAACAATTACCCAAAGTTAACAAAATGTATGTGCCACCCTATAAACAAGACTGTATATTCACTTCTTATTAATTTACGCACGTAAATATACTTTTTTTTTAATTGTTTCCTTCCATGAAGCACTAATTCCGCTAAAGAAAGCATAGATTGGATCTAATCTATCTAACCAGGCAAAGAAATCCACTCTTAAATGGTAAAAATAAAAAAGAAACATTATTAAGTAATAATAAGGGTCAGACTAACCGCATCGATCTAAATGCTGTATTTGACTTCAGTGTGCTCACTGTAGTTTACTTCTCCAATAGTCAAAGTTCAGCAATCTCTTTGGTTAAGTTTGCTAATGATTGACTAAAAAGAAAACCCCGTAAGAATAAATCTACAATGCTGACACTATGCTTGTTTAGAGTGAAATAGGCTGCCATTGATAGGGGGTAAACACTGAATAATCTCTCTTTTCAGCATCTCCATGGCAACGGTAGCATTTATAAAGCTCACGCTGTGGAATAAAATCAAATTCTATTCCTCTGTCTTTCCACCTGTACAGTGAACTTTTGCGTACTTGTAGCCTACACGAATTGATCCACTGGATTTCTTTAATAGAAAATGCAAGTTTGATTTTTAAGCCTTTGGGTTTCTTTATCTCCTCGACCCTCAATAGGTTTAGTCATGCACAGAGAAGGTGCTTAGAAGTTTGCAAAAGACTCTTCTGAGAAGAGCAGGGAAACGCAGCCTGTCAGAAGCCTTTGTCTAGGGTTTACAGCTTAAACCCGTTGCCCCATACATTTGGTGACCCCTTTTTCCACACACTAAAAAGTTTCTCAACATCAAACTTTGGATTATCTTTGATTTCCTCTCAGGTGAAAAGGGGCTTAAACTCCTCAGCTGGGAGGATCCGACAGACAAAAGGGATTGGGAAATGTTTAGTCACCATATTTATCAAGGCCCACTTACTACATGTCAGGAGCACTTTCTTTCCACATGCTAATTAACAAGATCCCCCACCCCTTTATACACCATAACCATCCCCCGATCATTCCTCCATGTCAAGAGCTGACATATCAAGGCGAAAATCCATTTGCATGCAAATTCAGATCAAGGAAATCCAAACTAACATTTGTCACCTCTTAATCCCAGAGTCTGATCATACTAAATTAACATTCAATGTGTTGATATATGTCTAAAATGCAAGTTATCAAGTTAACAACAATGCCTGCAAAGATCAAAAACCTCTCTGAGATGGACCTACTGGAAAGACTTCTAAAGGTTCATATAGTTGGTTGGTTCTATAATATGAAGTCATTTGTGGGGGGAAAAAAGGCTGGTAGATATATAACCTAACAAAAATGTCCACTTGTAGACAGACAGACATCAAAGTGCATATGGCAAATTGTTATCCAGTGTTTTTTGTTTTTTTTTATTGACGCTATAAGTGCTTTGGACATGGCTGTAACTACATCCACATCTGTTCATCAATATATCAAACAAAATCTTTTTCATCGGACACAGCCATTTTGGTATTTGGAACAGGGAGAGAAACATTGCTAGAAATTCCACACAAACCTGTGAAAATATAAAGTAGAAGGAAAATCAAAAAGTACCAATCAGACTCCACAACAGCAAATTCACTCGATAAACCCAGGGTCCTACTTTTTAACCTTCCGAGTTAACCTTCCATTACCGTATTATAGCAAAGAACTTTTCTCCGAGTGTGTTATAGATCCAGTGAGATAGATCAAACTTTAATAGAATGCAGTGGCATTAACTGTTGGAAAAACTTGCACTGTTTCCAGGGGAATGCCAGGCACGGTTCATATGCAGCAGATCACAGAACAGGGCCACTCCAGCTCGCCTGCTCCCATCAATCAAACGGCAAATGGCTCTTCTGACACTCCCACTATTCATTTTTCAGGGCACCTTACGTGACCACCATCTTGAAGATAAGAAGAGTTGGGGAAAAAAAAAA
>JAOTRN010000041.1:11504814-11517893 GCA_028566695.1 Bagroides melapterus | reverse complement strand
ACACACACACACACACAGGCTGTGAATTTTGGCAAAGTGCTTCAAATCTTTGTCACTCCAGAGGTAAGTGTTAACACAATTTATTACCAATGAGTGATTTCCTCTGCTTTCATAAAGGTCCAAGATTCTCACATACACTAATCCCAAGACATCACATTCAGCACACAAGCCATGACACACACACGAAAAATATGAATGAACTCCTTTTTTCCTTGTATCGGTTTAACTAGTTTAGGCAAATCTGAAATAAATGTATTATCCTATAATCTCTGCAGTCATTCTTGGAGCTCATATATCATTAGATTTATTATAGTAATATATAATACTTTCCATGATTAACTTTCAATACACAGAAATGTTCACTAAGTATGAACATTTATTTTAGAATAGGAGGCTTAAGTGAAAAATGCTGACCATGTATTTATATTAACAGGGAAATAGTGCATACTTACATACATATACATTCATATGTATACACACACACGCTCACGCGTACTCGCACGCACGCACACACACACGCACAGAATTCAATTTGGAAACCATCATCTAGAGCAGAGAGGCGGACAGGAAAGTCATATTGCCATAATGCTCATATTATCAATCATCTTGACGTTTTATTGGCTTTATCACTGTACATGCCATTAAAATGATGTCTGCCTCAGATTGTCAGGGGGCAAACATTAAACAGGCCAGGATTAAAATGCACATCTCAAACAAGTCTCCCTATCCCTTCCAAAACAAGTTCCCAGCTAAAAGCGCAGCCCGTGCTCGGCTTGGAGAAATATATACTGTCTAAAAGGTGGTATCAACACTTGCACTGACAAGCTGATAGCGTCAGATTTACTGAGATGCAAAATCTCTCCTAAATTTATCCCCCCGCTTGAGCTCGAAAAATGACAGCAAATAAAGTGGAGAATTATGAACTCCTGGATTCCCCGAGTGTTTGCAGCACTCCTCATCGAAAAAGTCAATGTTAAACGCTTAGGCACCGGACTGATATGCTAATAACGGTGTTCCTCATAAGCAAACATTAATATTACCACTTGAGCTATTAAAGTCATTTTGGTGGTTCGAGAAGCTGTGAGGAAAGTAAATATCCATAATTCAACAGATCCTGACAGTTAAAAGGTTGTAAATGGACGTTTAAATGCTACTGCTGTTGCCAAGCTGGCAAGTACACCATAAAACTGAATAATTCTGCCTCACAACCCTTAATCAGAGGTGCGCTAAGCAAATAGAGGAATCCACAGCTGAGGGGAAAATACATTTACATACATATTCTTTTTGGAAGAATCATAACTCATATGTCAGATAAGCTTGCGTGTCATGCCTCAATGGCATAAATATTGACAGACATAGTACATCATAAATCTAAATAAGCAGAAAAACTGCAGATAGCCAAAATCTCACATCTGTTTCTGAAAATAAAGATAAATTCCAAAGCCTGAAAAGACTGATAAACGTGTATCTGTCAGAACATCGTGCCACACACCACACACCCATTTCCTCCAAGTGACTCCATGTGACTCTTTAAAAAAAAAAATCACTTCATGCTAATTAGGATCTTATTAAAAACAAAATACTTCGGTAAGGGTCATCGATATGCAGCCTTATAAGACTGTGGGGATTTCGAAGGCTTGGACACGCCCTTCAAACTCGCTCAGTGTCCACCCTTACAGCTTTAAAAGCATATTAAAATAATTATATCATCCCTCTTCTGGCCTTTTAGTGTGCGACGGGAAGAGTTCATTTCTGGCCCGAGTCAAGCTCAGAGACAGACAGCCCAGCTGAACAAACTCAAGGTCCTGTTTAATATCCAGATCTCCTAGACACTCGGCTAAATATAAAATGATCTATGGGCCGCAGTGAATCAGACGGAGAGCTATGCTGAGTTGCATCACTCCCTAAATTCAATTCAGGAGGTTTTTCCCTTCATTGTGAGGCGCATTTTTCACATTACTCTATTACTCATTGTGCCGGGTGAAAGATGGATTCACAGTGATGGGAATAATTAATCAATTTCTCACACTCTGTTATAAAGAAGGCAGCGAATAATAATGTGAATGAACGAGGGCAGGCGATGATATTTGTCTTCATATCAAAGCAAAGGAGACACAGAAAATGTGCAAGGCAACATCAACTTTTTTTTTATCATTAAAACAACCAAAAAGTTTGCTTGATATGCGATACACGATCACTCGGTTTTCAATTTGTTGAATAAAAACATCCCAAACCTCTCAGGACAACAATCCCTCTCTGGATAGCTTTTATCTCCATGGCATGACTCAGAACAGAGAGCTCTTGCGCAGAGCAGGCATGGGGAGATGATGGCTCTGGATTAGAGATGCTGAACATTTTCACGATTGCAAAAGGTCAGTAGGAGGCATGGACAGAGATGGAGGGGGTGGATGAGCTGCGTCCTCTGAGGGATTGGAGAGGATTCTCCCCTTCAGATGTGCTAGAGGGCTTCCCCTGAGATAATGAGAGGTCTCTCACTGGGCCAGAAACATCCACCGCATACATCCTTGGGATAACAGGACCTCCGCAGGAGCTGCAGTCAAAAAAGCTTGAAGCATGGCAACAAAGAAACATGAAGAAAAGATCATGTCTCACAAAAAAAGACATAGCAGACCGGAGACTGGAGAGAAAGCACAGAGCTTTGCGTATTCCTTTAAAACAAAATCAAAAAGGGAAACGTGTGGGACTGTCCGGCTTGTCCAAAGAGATGAGCTTCAATTCATTATGATTTTGTAATGAAGCATACCTTGACCAGAATATGTATGTATGGTCAGTGGGAAAGCCACACCTTCCATTGGTTGCATGTTCGGAATACTTCTTAGACAGAAAGTAAGTCTTAAGGCCTTCAAAAGTCGTGGAGAGAATACTAACATTTCCTTGTTGTAGGTCTGCTCAAAGAGTTCGTGACTGACAGTCAAACTTCAGGAACAGCTTAAAATTCTAGCTCTTACCTACATCTTAAAACCCTCCCAAAAGCTGTAAATTATGTAATTCAGCACATTTGTAAGGTGCAACCTCTCACTGTGTGTGTGTGTGTGTGTGTGCGTGTGTGTTTCTACTTGTATGTGCAATAGTTTCATGTCTATGATGAGATCCCATGCTGTAAAAATCACCCTTAACAGTTTGATAACTCTAACAGGAAGTTAGTGATGTGTATTATAAATCACAATATCAAAATAATATAAATACATACAAATATAAATCTAATATAAATATCGCCGTCTGTAGGGGATGACTACGGCTGGAACAGTATAAAAAATTCACAGTGTGATACCTACGAGTTTTCAGCCCATCAGTGTACACCCACCTGCACTAAATCACTCAATCAATACAGAAAGAAACAAGCAAACAAAGTTACTTGTCTGGCTCAGCTGTCTGATAAATGACTAACTCACTGACTCCTTTGACATTTTCCCTCAGGATTAGCTAGCCTTGTCGAGGGACATGGAGAGTTTCTCTAACATTCGGTAGCTCCGGCTTGGGAAATTGTGCCAAGCTATTATTATGGGATGTCAGTCATCTCCTACTAATTTACACTAATACACAGCGTTTCAAAATAAATCTGATAATCAGCTGTCCGAAAGCCACTACCAATTTCCTTTTCCACTCCACATGACAAATAGTCTTAAATATTAGCAACCATACAGTAAACAATTAGCATGGGTGCTTAAGCTTCCAATAGCAAAAGCAATGTTAGTATTTCTTACTAGGATATTTCCATCTGTCTTTAAAATCAAACTGATGAAGCCTAGACAGGAGACTTCGAGGTACGAATGCCTACCGCAGACATCTATAAGGTCATTCCTAACTTTAGTGATGAAAAACATTTACTGTACATCATGGGATGGACTCTGATGGACACTATGCACTTATTACTCTACATGGAAAGATATCTACTGTGACCAGCAAGTTATGAGTCAAGTCCAAGTATAAAATATATATGATTATTAATATTAAACTGTAACTAAAGGGAATAAAACATCCAAATGTAAGCTGCAGCATTTCAATACAAGTTCTCTAATATCACCTGTATATTATGTTAATCCCTCAGACTGAACATTTCTATTAGCTGACATTTCAGTCAATTAAATTATTGTAAAATTAATATTGCATTATTGTGTCCAAGTAGAATATTCCAGTAGATGTCTTTACAATACTGATTAAGCTATAATATCAAATAAATGTGAATATATTTGCAGTGCATCCCAAAATCTAAAATGTATGAACCATCTGACCAAATATGCAGAAATAAACTATTAAAAATTCTGATATAGTGAAATAAAATGAAAAAAAAGAAAGAAAATCCATAATTTTGTGTTGGAAACCTTTACATGAATGAAATATAAAAAAGTTCAGCCTTAAAATATTTCAACTCAACGAAAGACTTTTGTCTATAAATTTCCTTAAATGACAGGTGATGAGTGCAACATATATTTTATTTTGGCATCATTTGAAGAGGCATCATAAAAAAGACATCGTCTTAAAGATAAAATGACAAGCCCTTTCTTAACTATTGGGGGGAAAAAAAACCAAAAGAGCTGGTTCTGTTTACCTTGTCAGTCAACATCCAATAAAATCTGCTATTATTATAACAATGTTCATTTCTTTTTTTAAAGTAAATATGTGTGATATCGTGCACAAATATTTCCAATATCTCTATATTAATTAGAAAAGAATCTGAGAAGCCGTGCGGCACGACCGTTCCGTCAAACGGTCTCTGGTGCGACTGGAGAAAATATGTATTTAAACAGATCAATTGTATGCACAACTACACACACATGTAAGAACTAACTGCAACATCTCCTGTCATGCATCTGTTGTGACATTTTCAACACTTTATTATTGATCTGTTTATAAATGAGTATGTTTTACAAAATTAGGAAGGTTTTAGTCGTGTACTCATATCTGTAGACATTATTAATTTGATATACTTGTACTTATTTGCATAAAGGCAATTGATTGTGTGACAACAGAACATCAGCATCAGCTACAGGAAAATAACGTGCACTTTGTGACCTCTGGCAGGTCTCACTATGGAGCCTTTGTGTAGACGTGGGGGTTTTTTTGTTATGTTTTTTTTTTTTTTTTTTTCATGCATTCGTATAAGTGCAGTCGTGTTAGTTAGCTGCAAGGCTCTACTGGGAATTGTGTCCAAGTTATAATCAATACGTACTGTACTTTGGTTAGCTCGGTTCACTCAGGGCTGTACCTACTACACTCACACATGTATTAGATTTGTTTCTGTTATTTAAAAAAGAAAAAAAAACGGAGTACATTAAACGAATGAGTAATACAGCTGCTTGTTTAAAGCTAAGCAGGACTCTGACAACTACAATTCAGATTCACAATGACCCAGTTTTTCAGTGAAGACACACACTGAGATAATATAGTGGCAGGTGCAAGAAAGGAGGCAAATGTGCACATGAAAGCAGTAGAAGTAGCATCGTTTTACTCTGACGTACGTTTAAATGGACTAAAATATCAAACAGTTCGCAATAAAGGCATAATCTAATCTGTTGAAATTTTACCTTTATTAAACACCCTGTGCTTAAATGAGACTTTCTGATGTTACAGAGAACAATTATTATTATTAAAGAAGAAAAAAAAGAGATCCGGAAAAACTGAAAATAGAAAAGATTAAAACTGAATTGAAAACATAATCCGTAACAGCTACAGTGCATAGGCTAGATTTCAGACATCACAATTCACCAGGCATTTGAAAACATGAGGTCAGAAATGATCAAAATAGTCTCAAGTATGTATTATCATCAAGATTTATTTAAAAAATAATAATAGAGTAAATTCATTCATTCATTCAGCCATATTCTTATATTCCTTATGTATTATATATTATAGTTCCAGCTTATACCCAGAAAAAAGCACAAAATTTATAAAAATCTATTTACAGAGTGTGTTCCATTATTTTACATTACATTGTACATGATACTCGGTTCAGTTCAAATTTCTGGAAGCACTTGTCTGACCCCTTCAACAAGAAATCCAGCCAACCTTTGCTAACTTCTAGATATTCCTTTCATTTTCAGCACCTCCAGCTACCTCCCATTGGTTTTACAACTTCAAAATACACCTCATGAAAAAATCAGGAGTTATCTGACATGTGTCCCCCTACCCGGATGGCATGCCAGCACCAAAGGCCAGCATTGATTTTCTGTAAAGCAGGGCCGGATTAGCCCCCTTTAGGGCTCAGCTGTCTCAGCACGGCCTGAGGGGCTGCTATAAAACTAATAATTAATTTAAACTGCCCTGCCTGCTTGGGCTATGGAAGGCTCTACGCTCATAACACACAGCCGACTGTCTGCAACTGTCTCTGCGCAGAGCAGTACTGTGTTATTTTTATCTCTGGCTCATTGGACAAAGGCAGTACATGTGTGGCTACAGCATGAAGTCTAGCACGCTGAATAAAACGCACTGTAGTATCCACACAAAACAGGACAATAAAGACCACATGTGCCTCGCCGTCTGATTGACAGGCATGGTAAAAGCAAATTAAGGGAGAGGAACGAGTATAGAACGCAAACCCACTGAACAGCGAGCTTAAAACCCGAACGCAGCAGCAAAACACCCAATTCCCAGTCCTGAAGTGATAACAGGCTTGCAGTTATAGGACCCTCAGCATGCTTCACCAGAGACAATTACCATAGCCAAAGAGTCTTTCCCGAGGAAGAACCCACATGAATTAAAAACAAGCCGACTAGGATTTCAATCCGTTTGCACGTGTGACAGAATAACAGAACGTTGACCGCTCCTCATGTCATCTGCAATCTAGTACTAAAAGGGATATCTAGGGATACAGAGTCATATCC
Organism: Bagroides melapterus; assembly: GCA_028566695.1. Classification (NCBI taxonomy): domain Eukaryota; kingdom Metazoa; phylum Chordata; class Actinopteri; order Siluriformes; family Bagridae; genus Bagroides; species Bagroides melapterus. Next base: position 11,511,051 of record JAOTRN010000041.1, on the reverse strand, counting down.
CATGTACAAGAGGCAGATGTGTGCCTCAGTCCGAACAGTCTGGGTCTCTGTGGAGGCCTGTGGAACATTTTAATGACATTAAGTCAACCATCACAAGACGTCTTTGCGAAAACTCTAAAACCCACTCACTAGAATGAGCGCTTGGGCTCCGTACAAAAACAGACATGAGTATAGCTAGCCTTCAAATACTGCCCTTGTTCCTTTTTTATCCAAAGTCACATGCTGCACATTCCAGCAGAAATGAAAGTTTGAAACGCTCTCAGTTCTCGTGGTGTATGTCTCGGCTCGCTGTAAGAGCTTGACGCAACTTTTAAGGACGCCGTAAAGGAGGGCTCTGTCGAAACATTTCACTGTGCTGTATATGTCAAAACTATGAATATGCGCTTCTGTCCTAAGCCAGTGCAAACAGAAAGAGACACTCCATATCGCTGCTCTGTTCAATTTCTTCCTTTACCGTAGCTCCAATGAGGCCTTCTACAGCAGAGGCCAGTAAAGGGATTTCACCTGAAAGGCTTTCATCTTATTTGACACACAAACGCTCCTCAGATCAGACGAGTGCGGCTTGCGTTGGGGCAGTCGAGGCTGTCTGTCTGTAAAGTGCATGCTCAGGAGAATATCCCGGTGCCTCTTCATCTTCCTCCTCTTCCTCATCCTCTGCTGCCAGGCGTTTTGAAGCCAGTTATCAGGTGCGCTATGAAAACCCTCTAGCCCAGACATAAAAGATGACTGTTCTTTCAAACCCAAAGGCAGGGAGAGGAAAGCACTTTAAAAGCGTCACCTCACGTCTAGATTCACGGTACGGTAAATATAGCTGTTTAATGTAAACACAAACAAAATTGTTCAGACTAGGTCAAACTAATGAGATATCTTGCTGGAGGGGGAAAAAAACGATCAAAGTGTATAACAGATAACGGAACGCTTATAACACAATTATAGCATAAATTGAAAATTGCCGTACGTTGGAAAGACTAATAGTGACGATATTAAGGCAATAACACTGACAGCATATTTTGAGATATTACAGTACAGAGAGATGGTGATTTCTTTAAGTACCGTAACAGAGGTGTGCTATGCCTGTGAATGACTCTGAAGTGTGCGAAGGGAAATGTGGTGCAGCTGTGTTCAAAATCTACAGCAGCTGTTTAAACCCTCTATGGTCTTCTGCACAGGGGGGAAAAATGTGCTCCTCTATGGGCCAGTGCACGTTTGCAAAGCAAGCAATTTGGACAGTACACTCCAGTTCATCACTCTGCAGGTGGCACGTCACTGCTTAACAGCAGTCAAAACACAGAGGCTTGACTTATTATTCTGGGCACCATCTATACTCCAAATGTTCTGGCAAATATTTTCTAATAATGACGAGCGTTCGGAGGAGTAAATTCCTAACGACAGGGTTCACGGCGTGTTTTATAGCGCTCGGATAAATTCATACAGTGTCAACATTTATCATATCGTCCGCTTGAGAAATTTTACCCAAACTTGAAAACACACAAAAGAGCTACAATCCTGAAGTCTTGGCACGATAACGTCTGCGTATCTGTCTTCACTTTTCAGGGCTGTCTCTCCAGGAGAGGCTGTGGGAGACAAAGTGTCATGAAGCAAACACAGACAGAGGGCAACACTGAGGGGAAACTCCTTTGTTCCTTTTCCAAGCTGCTAACTTTTCCCCCTATTGGGAAGCGTGCAGGGGAAGTTAAAGGATGACAGACCCTTTTTCGCTTCAAAGTACTAATACGTTCCATACCTCAGAGTTGCTTACATCATTAATCAGCGGGATGGCTGTGCTTTATGGTGGACGTAAGCTGGAAAAAATCCACAGACTAACAGAGATTTAGGGTTAGTGCTTCTCTAACTCAACACCTTGATGACACAGGCAGCTGGGGTGCAGGTCGGAGCTTTTATATTCAGCACAAAAATTCTACAACTAAGGTGCGCATAGATATATTTGAAAATAAAACGCAATAATGATCTATACATTAAGAAGACATTTTCAGGTAATACCAATGTAAAAGAGTGAGTAAGAGGAGTAGTTAAATGGTTTCTACAATGCCTGTCAGCCATGCTGGACCTAATCAGGCCAGGCTGTAAAAATCCATCCCGGACTTTGTGTTCTGCTAAAGCGCTAAGGAAAGATATTGCAGGTTTTAAGAGGCTTTTTTATTCAGCCAGGCTGTGTACTAAAACTAATTGGATTTCTGTCAATGGAAAAAATATATCCCTGGGAAGACTCTGAACTACATAACGCTGACGATACAACAATCCATGAGGGACAAGGCCCTTCTCTCCATGCCAAATCCGAGGGAGGAAAATGAAACCGGCGATCGACATAAAATATTAAAATGGAATGGTATCAAATTTTTGAAAAATGATGTCAGATTCACTCATTAGGTCCACCGGCACAGTGAATTAAGCTATATTTAGTGGGTGATAATTGAAATCATAGCTGTAGTCATTACCACTGACATGCTTCTAAATAATACCCAATAAATTTTTCCTTTGTTTCGAGGGGCGCTGTGACAGCTGGCAGAGCTCAGAAACCGAAAGCACAGAAACTATTACTGTCTCGCGTGTATGACTGGCCTTCCTATTCTCTCTTCCTTAAAGCCAATAAAATGTCAACTTTTATTCTACCCCTCCAAAGTGTTGGCTGCACATCAGCTCTGCCCTCTAAAGCCCTGCCACAGAAAACTAAAGGCCTGTAAATCACTGTGTCATAGACACACCATCAGTCTTAGGATATACAATAAAAAACAGGATGCAGTTATAAAGGGAATATATATTATAAAGGGAATATATATATAAAATTCCAAAAAAAAAAAAAAAAGAGAAAACATTCTGTTCTATTCAGCTCTGACATAGGCATAGGATTTGCTGGGATCAGACAGTACAGTAGAGTAGAGACTGGGAAGAGATTTGGCCGATGGTAATGCTGACGGTGATTTAAAGACAATTCTTTTGCCATCGGGGGTCTTTTGCTGCATTGTAACAATAAAACCGTGATTTATGCCATATTGTTGGAGGGAATTACACCACAGAGGTGGCGCTTGCAGGATACGCTCTCCTTCTCTAGAGCGCTATATACCTATAAAATCATACACATAGTGAGGACATTTCTGGATCTGACTACTCAATGCTTTATACCCTACATATACCGAGGCACTATTTAGGAATTATTTCAGAGCTACACAATGTCAGTAGTAGGTAGTAATTTACGTTCGGGGTACTTCAGTTGCCCGTGCGTCTTGCTTGGTATTCCTTCAGACATGCTCAGTACAGTGAACCTTTTAAACAAATACTGCAGAATAGTTTGTGACCCTTTTCAGATGATCTGGATCCATGTAGAACATAATAATAAATTAAGACAGTCTTATTGAAGAAAACAACACACAAGCTTTTAGATTCTCACCTGTCACATGAGTTACAACTTTTTTAAACATCAGTATTCAAAATTTTTAGGGTTATAATGATTCACATCCAAATGTCAGGAGTTTATGCCATTTGAAAGGCACAAACAGTTGTGCTCTGTAAATAAAGAGGATATTACATTAGAGCTTTGTAGTAACTTTATTAAAGGTTTAGTTAATTAGTTAGTTAGTTGGTTAACTAAACATCTCTAGTCAGACTTTGCAACAGTAAATCAGTGCATTGTTAGGCATGTTCAGGAATCCTCTGAGCACTATGAGGATGGACTAAATTCTAAAAGTACAGACCACGTTGCTTTGATTTAAATACAGCAAGTTGCATCAGGAAAAAAAAAAATCTTACCCAAACGCACAGTGTACAGCTTGCCTGCAAGAACATTTCAAAACTAATCTAGTGGGACATGATGATCTTTCCTTGTTGGCGCTTGGACCATCTGTTTTGGCAAAGGCCATGGAGACGGTACAGTCTGCAGCAGCTTTTTACACGGCCTCAAGCACTTGGATTACAGTCCTGCTTCTAATAAGAGATAAGTAAACTAGCACAAGGAACGCAGACAAGTGATAATATTAAATAACAATAACAAGAAGGAAAAACACATCGGGAAAAGTAAAGCAAACATGCTAGGCCGTGAATATATATAAACAATCTATAAAAAGCAAGAGATTAAACAAAAACGAATAAGTTCCTTAAGATCTATAGCTGAGGGTCAAGAACAATCCTGAGGCAATCTCGGCGATTCGTTTCAAGAAATTATATTATATGTGGTAGCCATGGGGTGGAAACGTATTTATTTATCTTGTACGGAAAAAATATAAAAATCACTGTTGTTCCTTGTCAGTCATCTTTTCCCAACAAATGCTGTCATTCTGTGATCCCCAGAGAAATGTGATGATATTTATTCTCTTCATTTCCTTGTGTGTCTTCTTGAAAATCCAGTATATAACAGGGTTTTTTTTTTTAATCATAATTGGGTCACGTCTTAAACGCTGCTGCAAAAGAGGCAAACAAAAAAAATCCTTATTTTTTTTCCATTAACAAAACAGCCAGGAACAAACTTCTCAAAAATAATGCATCTAAAAAGAAGAGCTCCGTATTATCGTTATTACTAGCCGCCCTGTCAGCTCGTCACTCCTGGAAGAAATCATAGCGCTACAATTTGTTCCGATAAATTAACTGTGGTTTATCATTGCATAGTTGATTTAGAAAAAGCTGTGCTGCAAATGAAAATGCATACATTACATTCAAAGCAGAAGACGATGTCTTATAAGCTTAAAGAACATTGCATATTTCCTAATACAAGCAAGATATTCAAGGCTGCTCCCAAATATTAGTGCTAAGTAAGGCTGATAGATCAGATATGGAAAATTCTCATTTCTGCTCAAGCATCAATTTCCACTCCCTTTCTCAGCTAAGTGATTTGAAGACCTCGTTCCGACAGTTTCTCCCCCTCGCACTCTTTTAACTGACATTTTATCTGCATACTGGCATTGTCGCAGATTGAGCATACCCACAGGACAATGACAGCCCCTTCTTCCTTTGTCACTTCTCATTTTGGAGCTGAGCGATGCCTCTTCCTGACTCGTGCCAATAACAGAACCATCAAATAGGAGATTTCACACAACTTTGATGGAAAGGGTGCACTTCATACCGCTGACTCTCATTTGTCAATTAGCAGGAGCCTTCTGATGTCGAAATGCAAGGGTTTTGAACGCTCCACTGTTGTTCGTGACGAATGAGGTGAGACAGTTGAGTGAGACGTAAAGCTACAGAGTAATATCATAATGTGCTTTAGATGTGAATTTAAAACGATGCCGCTGACAGTCCATACACGGTTTTATTTCATTTCTCACTGTACCCAGACACCACACTTTGTCTCCTTACTCTAGTTTCATCGGACTACATACGTCTCGTTATGACAGGCCGCTGAATACGTAAAAGACTTCACCTTTAAAAATTTAACTTAGCATATTTGATTAGTCTTTAAACTATGAAAGCTTTCTCACTAATTTAGTGTGCATGCAGATCCAGGAAAAAAAACTGCACTGGACTTCAGTAGAGATACTAGATATAGGAAAGGTTGAATTTCAAAAAAATAAACAGCAATTGAATTAAATTAAATTAAAATAAAAAAGGGACACTAAAGGAAAATTATATAAAAAAATATATAAAATGAAATTTTCAGGCATTTTGGCAGAAGCCCTTATTTAGAGCAACTTTATCTAAATTTATCTCATTTATCCAAATGAGCAGTAGAGGGTTAAGAGACTTGCTCAGTGGAGCAGCAGCTTGGTTTGGTTTTAAACTCGCAACCTTCCAATGAGTTGTCCAACATCTTAACCACTGAAGGATCATTAAACTAACATTGTCAGAAACCCAAACCATTTCTGTAGTCACTGGGTAAAGATTTAAGGATTACTTTAAGAACTACTAGATAAAGACATTTATGTGAACATTCCATATAATAATATGTATATTTCCTACCAGTAAGTCAGAGACCAGACAAAATGCAGTAAAACAGAGAGACAAACATACAGATGTTGAAATTCTGCTATTCATTTGTGTATATAAATAATATACAATATAATAATAAAGTATATATCACTTATTAACTGATTAACTTTGATTAACTTATTAACTGATTAACAGCTTTTTTCCTGCCGCTGTTTCTGCACTGAACAGCTGATTCACAGTGTTTATAACAACTAATGCATTGTCACTTTTTGCAACTTTGCACTACAAACATTTTTGCACCAAATCATCTACACTTCTGTATATTCATCCATATTTATTCTGTATATAATGTTTCATACATGT
>JAOTRN010000041.1:11487939-11500217 GCA_028566695.1 Bagroides melapterus | reverse complement strand
AATAATAATAATAATAATAATAATAATAATAATAATAATAAGTTATGCTATGCGATAAAACGTCCTATTACGGTATAGAAACAGCATGAAGTCTGTAGTCTTTTACTGGAGTCTTCTACTCACCTGAGTTCCAGTCACTACAACCCCTGTCTCGCTGTGTGCCATTTCACCTCGCTGACAACTCACAACGTGGCCAAAAATCAACAGCAAACCTGCTACAAACCTACAGAAAATGACACTTTCTCTAGTATATAGTTTGGACTGTAACTTTTTTTAACCCCGCTTTCTCGGCAGCTAACGTTTCTAATTTACTTCTTCCGCATACCCAAAGTCAGCTGATCTGATAAGGAAGCGCGCGCCACTGTTCAAGCCACATATCGCCCGCGTGCGTATTCATGCGCTTTAGTTCATGTGTCCGTGCACATGATGTGCTGTTACAAACGGACATCTGTCCCTAAAGTAGATAATTACTTTCATACGAAACTGCGTTTCGTAGAAAATATTTCCTGTTACTGACTTAGCCGCAGTAGCCCAAAAATGAGTCGCAAAATGAGACCTCTGCCAACAGGAGTCTACCTATTAGAGTGGGATTCCTCCAACTGGTAAGGTGTAAAGTTTGTATCCAGTTTTAGCAGGAGCATTGGAAGAATTGTGACCAAACACAGGCAAAAAAAAATACAAGAAGCATAATATTAATTCAAGGTTAGAGTTCAGTGACAAAATAGTTTACATTAGTGTTAGCACTTTGCTGTTGTTGTTGTTGTTGGTGGTGGTGGTGGTAGTGGTGGAGCATGTTTTATGTCTTGAAAAAGACAGGAATATCTGAGAAATCTTTCGTTGGACCCCACAAAGGTAGAAAGTATACAAACTAATTCAAAATGTCCACTATCAATATATAATCTATTTATCTCCAACACACACATACATACTGGCCTGTTTCCCTAGGATATAAATATGAGGTTGCACACATGTAAAATGTCTTCTTATACATGGGAAGAACACAAGAGACCGATGTTTGTTGACCTTCACATGTCAGGTAATGTCAGGTCAAAAGCATTTAACAATTCCTTTAATCACAACTATACAAGAACTGGAATTATTGACACAATCAGGGAATGGTAAAAGATTATAGTTTTCATGATATAGTGGTTGTCAAGTTTCAAAAACAGCTGTTTGCTATCACTTTTAAGGAAATAATAATAATAATAATAATAAGCTGTTTGTAAATGATCCATGGAAAAGCTTTTCCAGAAAACATACAGTATCACACTATGCAGTGCCTGAACTTTACTAAGCCTCATTTCAAATAATCATTTTGTTAATTCCCACTACCAGCATGTTTAACAGCGAAAGGAAACAGGATACAGGAAAAGCAAAGCACCTGATACTCTCAAGTAAAATATGGAGCTTGATCATTGATGATTTGAGGTTGTGGTTGTTGGTGGAATTTCACAGGCTCTGATGACATCATGAATTCTGCTGAGTACCAGGATATTTCAGAGCAAAACCAAGTTACCTTTACCAAGGGGTTTAGATTTGACCACACAGAGAGCTTTCAGAACCAGTGCCTCTGAAAAGTCAACTGAAAAGTATAATCCACAATTACAGTATAAGAATATAAGGGAAATGTTCAAAATATTTGGCATGGATGAGTGAAGCAACACCCATCTACATGTGTTTCCAGCCTTAGACATTAAAGGAAGTGACTCAGTGTTTGTCCTCTTTCGGGACAGGGATATAAAATATTAATTGTAATGGTGCCAATAACTTTTTTGTACAAAAAAAATGCACCACTTAAAAACTTTTGTGTTTTCAAAAAAAATGTTTTGTTTCAAGTTGAAAATATCACTTATTGCATTTAATTGTAATTATATGCTGTTTTTCAGGAAAAGCTTTTTGTGTATAGTCCACATTCGTAATTATTGGATATTTATATGGCAAATAAACTATCCTCTGCTTTTCTGGTCCTTTTCAGATGACAAGACTGTGTATGTTTGCTAGTCCCGCCCCTTCACTGTAGGCGACAAGTCACGCGCCCCTCTACGTCACCTGGCTCCTCCCATATGCGGAAGTTTTCGAGAATGCACACACAGCAGAAAAGAGCGCAGGCTGCGGGTTACGAGTACATTACAGCCGAAAGCTAAATGATACCACTAAACGTTAGTAAGCTTGTCTAAATTCACAGTTCGTTTTTGGAAATACAAATACATGGTCAAACAAAAGAGATATTCATAAAAAGGTTTTTTATATATATTTTTTTTTTATGTTTGTATCCCTTTCGGAGCGCTGTAGCCTTATAATATCAGGTAAAGTGTTTCGTTGTGTGTTGTTTCGTCTTGGATTATTTCTTTAATTTTTTTCCTTACAATTTTTGTGTAAAACATGGTAGGTAGTGGTACTCTATTGACGAGAGCACTTCGCTCCGTTTTGCAACTCTAGTCCTTTGAGGACAGTGAGTAGTATTCACCCGTGGAAAAAAGAAACCAGAACTCCCAAATCTTGAAATCGCATTTACCTTTCTTATTTAATTCGAGGACATAAACTTAGTATTTAGTATTACATGTGTTCGAACTACTTGCATTTTTTTGTATTGTTAATAGAAAAAAAACACCAACCTTGGGCTCAGTTGATATATATAATACACTTAAACACTTAATACGCGGGTTTACACCTAAACATTAACCTATTTAAAAATGCATATTGTTATCCTTTGCTAACTTTCATTAACATTTGCATATGAAAATTGGAACCTTTTCGCTTTATTTCGCGTGTCCGTGTGATAAAGTCCACTTTACTCGTCGCTGCAAATAGTTATATTTAGATGGAGAGAGCGATTCATAAACATGTCACCGGTGTGAAATATATGGAAACGTTTAAAACTTTCTATTTAAATATCATGAATTATGGCCTTGAAAAATGTGTTCCCATTTAAGGGTAATACCGAGTATTTGGTGTCTGCTTCAGAAGCCCATTCGTCATGCAGACAATAAAGAGAGTTTTTGCCTGGCGCTGGAAATTTATGGCTGCCCTTCTCTGCCCTAATAACTCACGCAGTGTGTCCCACACTGACAGGCCCTGCAGAAGAACAGCAGCCCTGTTATCCATCACACACATCTCTGCATGCTGAGCTGCGAGCTTCTCCTCAGCCGCACTTTAAATGCCCGATAGGAGGGACCATTTGAACGCTTGTGTTTTTGCTCGCTTTAGTGTTTTCTGATGCGAAATAAATTTCCTAACTCCAGTCTCAGTCTACAAAATATATAATAAACCATAAAATGAAGCAGTTTATGCGAAGAACCACCTGTGTATGTGTGTGTGTGTGTGTGTATATATATATATTTAAATGGAAGAAATAAGTATATGAATTTGACTAGTTTATGTTTAAATGTCTGCAGGAAATAGTTTTGTAAATTTGTGGTCGGTCTTATAACAAAAAGTGTCCGGTAAAAAGACACTAATAGTTTAGTTTAAAGCCGAAGATATAAAATGTTTATGATTGCAAAAATATTGTAATAATCTAACTTGTATGTGAGCTTCCAATAATTATAGTTATAGAATTAGTGTATTCTGAATAACCCGGTTTGGCCAAATGGGGAAAAAAAAAAATTAAAGTACAATTTAATGCACAAATTTAACTGAAGACAAAGAGAAAAGATAGAAACGTCTGTAACGGGAGAGAAAACACACAGAATAAAAGTATACACATTATATATATAAAATATGATTTTTATATTCATTTTTTTAAATTCATTTGACATAAATATATTTATTTTTAATTATTTGTATAGCCAACATACTTCATCTCATGTCTGTCCACTCCAGGTTTTCTTGCTCTCCGAGATGACCTGTCAACCGGATTAACGCCGAAAGAGATTAATGGCGGAGGCGGGTTGCAATAATAATCGTTTTGTTTGATGTGACAACTTTGATAGGCGTTGATTTACTTACAAACTGATAGGCTTTTAATTGAGCGCCTCCATCCAGTGGGAGATGAAAGGCGCGCGCATTGAAAAGCTGCCCGGAGCCTCAGCCCTGATTAGCCCAATCAGCGGTGAAGAGGTCAGCGCATGTTCTCCACACTTCAACCCTAAAAACTCTCTCTCACACACTTTCTCCTTCACAAATACATTTCATAACGTCGTCGAATTTTGCTATGCAAAGTACATTTTGGTGCAAGAATATGAAACTTTGGCCAATTTTTTTAAGCTTTATTACATTCCAAGTATGCTGATACAGTGCTAGAGAGCCTCAGGCGACATGCATGTAATTATTGTCTCCAAGTTCAAATTCAGGTACGCTTACATCTGTTCAAAAGAGGTAATGTACCCGAAAGCGGAAGACTTGTGCAACTGTGAAACTGTACACCGAAGCAGAAGAAAGAAGTGTACTTCCCGCACTGTGCACCTGGATGATGTTCCGCTTGAAAACAGGCCTGGTGCTGTTCGACTCTTCAATATTCAAGAACACCACACACCCAAGTACTCTGAGCAAAACCAATTTATTCCAGAAGTAAAGGAAACGTGTTACAAAAATGCATATAAGTTTAAAAAAATAAATAAATAATACATAACGAATCGAAACGCAAACACGCGATGACTATATCCAACAGGTAAGTAAAGTGTATTTTTTTCATAAAATAAACATCTCAAGAGTGGTTTCTTTCTATATAGTTTCATTAATAATGCACAAAAAGAGGTTAAACAGTGGATTTAAAATTCTCTGTAAAGCAGATTAACAAATTATTCAGCAATAAAGTGTAAAAAAAAAAACAAAACAAAAAAAAAACAACAACATGGGTAAAATACTTGTGCATTTCAGATATACTTACTCTAGTCCGACAAGGAGTAAATATGAGCACGGGTGATTTCCATGTTTTCCGCATCTGGTTACCTCCCTTCCAAACGGAATAAAACAAGAGGATTGTGCCGCTCGTATTAAGTGTCTCTGTACCAAGGTGCTTCTTTTTCATTTGCCCTTTTCTCAGTCACCCGCAGCTTGTAATCAGCTACAAGAGCTGACATAAATCAGCAGCAGGATTGACAGCGACTGACAAATAGCTGATTGATTGCGGTCGAGCAGAATTGACAGTTGACTGAGGGGTTGGGATAGAAATAGAAGGGCGGTGTATATTATGCTGAAAACATGTGACATTCCCATCCCTTCTATCACTGCATTGGTCTTCTCCTGTCAACGCGTGTCTGATTGGGGAATTCAAACACCACGCGTTGATCTTCTGTTACACATCAGATTTCTCGTCAAACAGAACAGAGGAACAGGGGTTTAAAAAGATCGTTAAGACGCCCAGCGCTGGCACGTTTTGGTTATTTTGGGGTATTTTTTTAAACACATAGCCATCACAAGGAAACTTTGCAACACGGACGCTTATATTCCTTTTAAGTTTAAACAGGTATTTATACAACGTTATATAAACGTGGCTTCTTTAATACACACCTAAATTAAATCCTCAAATAAGTTACGAGGATGGAAGATAAATAATCATAAAGCTTAACGTAAAATAATCATTTTTACCTAAACAATTTAATCAAAAAAGAAAGGCGAGCGCTGCCACGGCTTTGGAAAGTGCGGCGTGCGCAAGAAGCAAAATATTTTTCAGAATCTCCTCCCCCAAGCTGTCAAAATAGAGGCGCTAGAGAAAGGAGAACGTCACATCCCCTTGACCCTCCAATCACCTCGGGGTCCCATTTGATTGGAAGGCGGCAAGGGCTTTAATCTCAGACTAATTCAGTTGCTTTTGAAGTGAAAATTTCGGGCAGTTCTCGGGCTGGGAGGAGTAGCGCGTGGAGCTGCGGGAGGAGGCATAGCAGAGCGCGCAATGCCTGTGGTGTCACGCGCAGCTCCGGATCGGCGATAGCCTCGCGCTGTGCGTCTGCCTTCCGCCACGAGCGAACGGATTATGAGTTTGTCTTTATTTTCGTCCGTTTTCGAAGAAGATCGCTTCGAAGTAGTTATTGATGCATAGGACGAACAAAACGCCAACAGAATAAATGAGAATTGGGTCATGAGCACATCGCTCTCTGCTACAGCTCTAAGAAATAGCGATACCGATCTAGCCTGGGAAAGCTGCAGTACTCGGAATAACAGCTCAGCGAGCATCAACAAGCCTTTTCTCCATCCTGTCCCTCCAACGGACCCTTTACGGCAAGCCAAGCGACTTCCCATCAAGGTTCTGAAAATGCTGACGGCACGCACGGGACACATTTTGCACCCGGAGTATCTCCAACCTTTACCGTCTACTCCGGTTAGTCCAATCGAGGTAAGACATGAATTCGTTATTTCTTCAAGCAGGTTTTTTTTTTTTTTACCTATTTTTGTAGAAAAATAGCGAATTTATTTTGCGAAAATTATAGAACACCGTTGTGTAAAATAGCTTCTAAAAATCTAAATAAAACAGGTTGCCCTTTTTTTCATAAACGCTTAATATTATGTTTGCTCATCCACAAAATCACCCTAAATATATTCCTGACACTGTATTTACTCCCTTTCACACTCCGCAATGTGGAAAGCACTTTATACGCCGCCAGAAAAACAAAACAAAAAAACATCGGTTATGATACGAGATATTAAGTTGTTGTGTTTTTGTTGATATGCTTGTATTTCTTTCGAGTATAATATTTGGTTATTTACTTGTGTGTGTGTGTTTTTTGTCTATTCTCGCAGTTAGATGCAAAGAAAAGTCCACTGGCTCTTCTTGCGCAAACGTGTTCTCAGATCGGTAAACCGGATCCTCCGCCTTCGTCTAAACTCTCCTCGGTTACATCAAATGGATCTAGCGAGAAGGAGAGCAAGTCCGGCCCTTTAAAACTGAGCGATATCGGCGTGGAAGATAAATCGAGCTTCAAGCCGTACTCTAAACCAGCAGATAAGAAGGACTCGTCCTCGGGGGTTTCTAGCGGGGAGAAGTCTGGTTTCCGTGTGCCGAGCGCCACCTGCCAGCCGTTCACTCCCGGCACGGGCAGCCCGAATTCCAGCACTTCTGCTTCCCCGATGCCGTCCGATGCCAAAGGAGAGAGGGATGAAAAGAAAGAAGCTGACTGTAATAAAACGTGCAGCACGGACGGCTCTGGAGCTACCGGTGTCAGTCACAGCAGGATAAGCGTGAGCTGTGCTGGAATTAACGTGGAGGTCAACCAGCACCAGGAGACCACGTCTGGATCCAAGGCCGCTACGTCAGAATCGTCGTCTTCAGTGTCTTCCGCTTCTTCGGCGGCTGTTCTGGGGTCGGGTCTTGTGGCACCCGTTTCTCCGTATAAACCGGGACAGACAGTTTTCCCTTTACCCCCTGCCGGCATGACATACCCGGGAAGTTTAGCTGGGGCCTACGCGGGATATCCTCAGCACTTCTTGCCCCACGGAGGAAGTCTGGTGAACGCGCAGCTCGCCAGCTCCCTTGGCGCAAGTAAAGCTGGATCGAGCCCATTAGCCGGAGCTTCTCCCCCGTCTATCATGTCTGCCAGCCTTTGTAGAGACCCGTACTGCTTGAGTTATCACTGTGCCAGTCACTTAGCGGGCGCGGCCGGTGCCTCGTGCACGCACGACTCAGCCGCTGCGGCCCTCAAGTCCGGATATCCGCTTATGTACCCGACGCACCCTTTGCACGGCGTGCACTCCACGCCACCGTCTTTCGGGGGACATCCTTTGTATCCTTACGGCTTCATGCTCCCCAACGACCCCTTGCCTCACGTGTGCAACTGGGTGTCGGCAAACGGGCCATGCGACAAGCGCTTCTCGTCCTCAGAGGAACTGCTTAACCACCTGCGGACGCATACAGCCTTCACCGGTGCCGACAAGTTGATTTCGGGTTACCCGAGCTCGTCGTCTCTTGCCAGCGCTGCAGCCGCGGCCATGGCGTGTCACATGCACATGCCACCGTCCGGAGCTCCTGGAAGTCCCGGCACACTCGCGCTGAGGAGCCCACACCACGCGCTCGGACTAAGCAGCCGCTATCACCCGTACTCTAAGAGCCCGTTGCCTACTCCCGGTGCCCCAGTGCCCGTTCCCGCCGCAACTGGCCCTTATTATTCTCCATATGCACTGTACGGCCAAAGACTCACTACAGCGTCAGCTCTCGGTTACCAGTGAAACGGACCCACACACCCTAAAATTTAGAGCTTATAAAGATTCAAATATAAAGACTTTTATATCAACGCACCACTGAAGGACTGGATCCGTGGACTCCACTGTATTTATTTATGTCAGCTTAAAGCGGACAATAATACAAAAGGAAAACTATTTGAGCAAACTCAGAAGTGCATTATGTTTAAATCTCAGTAGGTAAAAGTGAAACACATGTTAGAGTACTAATAAAAATAGGGGTTCTTCAGTTCAACATTCATTTGAAATTGCTATGATTGTATTGTACGTTCTTATTTAATGTCTCATTGAAAAAGGAAATAATTTACATTTGCATGTTTGTTTTTTTAAAGCCCAAATTGTCCGCATAATTTTAAATTGCCGTTATTTTTCAGGCGTATACCATGGAGAGAGAATTGGTATTTTTTTGTATGTATTCTGGAAAAAATAAGAAACAATTCTGTTCCATAACTGTGTCTTCAGTATTCTTTAATACGATCAAAACAATTTACATTACATGTGGATATATAGAATTTTTTTAAATGCACTACAAAATTCTCCATTAATCCTAGTATCATAGTATCGCAAATCGTGATTAAATATATCTTATAATTCACCTGAATAATTTTATATCAAATAAGTAAAAATCTTGTATGACAAAGATCATGAAAACGTTTTTTTAGATGTTAATGCTGCACCACAATTTAATAATTTAGCTCATAACAAATGAGTACTATTTTACACAGATTAAAAAATATATAAAAAATGTTTATTTTACGCAGTATTTCTAAATATTAAGAATAGCAGCGCAAGAGAAACTAAAACCTCCAGTATGTTTAAGTCTTTCACTGAAACAAGCTGTAGCTACGTTAAGGTTAATATGATCCATAATGTTTGAATAAAATATATTTCCTTAAAACTTTTTTTACACTTGCACACGAACGCCAAGTAAAGTAATTTTAATGAGTTGGTGGATTTATCTCAGTTTGTAGGTTATTTGTTATTTGCTGTCTGCTCAGTGAGCACTAGGGGTAATGGAGCGCAACAACATGGAGTTCACTCCTCGCAGTCAAGCTTGAATTTGTCACATTCATTAATTGGCATGGCTTTTTTTGTTCAGATTTTTTTTTGTTTTGTTTTGTCTAAGAAACAATTTCAGTATCGAGATATTGTTTAGGATCCACATTTATTCTCCAACCAAAGGGCAGCCGTAGGCTATAAATTATGTGCAGCATTTGCGCTGTCGTGTACATGACTTTCTTTAAAAAAAAAAAAAAAAAAGTGGAAAAGAAGTAGAAAGAACTTTATAACGTAATATATTTTTAGGTATCTTTAAAATTTCTGTTGGGTGTCTTTTTACCTGTTTTTCCACGAACTACAGCTATAGTTTAACGGATTCTTTGTCGCATTTTGATAATAGTTTTTTTGCCAGTTTACTGACGTTTTTCCAATCATAATAAACTCTCGTTCTTCTTTTATTAGGTCTAAAGTAAAAAAAAAAAAAACGGTCTGAAAGAAAAAAGGTCTGACAGTTTAAGCTTGCGGTTTGTTTTTACGTATCTACGTGTGTCATTTTTTAAAAGAAATCCCATCAGAGAACTTTATATTTTTTTAAACTAGCTTGTAGTTTAGCATAAATAATTATACCTGTCATTATTAATTATCAATGTCGATATGTCTCAAACATTTTCTGGTAAACCTCGCGCTGGGTTATCACTCTATTTATTTATTACGCTCCCTTCTTTTTACCCGGTTTTTCAGTGCTGGATACACTCAGCATATTAAAAAAATAACTTTATATTAAGTTGTAAAAAATAAAATAACCAGTCTACAAGGGAAGAATATTATGGGATGTTGAGACTGGCTTTAGCTGCACAGCATTAACACTGAAGAAAGTGAAAGCGGCTCGTGGTTCGCACAGGATCAGGAAGAAAACAGCAGTAATACTCAGCCAAGCTGCTTTATTACTAACACTAGCATGTGTAGGCAATTTTGTGACTGCTTACAACGAATGTTTTCACATAAATAAAACCTTTTCAGTGCTTGGTTTAGTCTATACCACTGTTTGTAAGGGCTTATTCGTGTGCTTGAGGGTGTGTAGGTTTTTCTACACAAGATTAAATTTAATTGTGAGTCGTTTTATTTACTTGCTTCAGTGTTATCCAATTTTACAATGAACTTTTCTAAACCATGGACACATTATGATTTATAAGAATGGGCCTATGTCAATATTTGGCAATGAATCCCAATTACATTAATGATGAATAGGCCTGTAATAAAATTATAAATTATTAATATATAGAACAATAAGTACAGCTATTATAGACCTGTAATTTAATATAGCCTTGGTATACAAAACAATTATTAATCACTTTAATTTATGCACATCAACAATTTAACACCTCCCTTCACAAAAAGTACACAAAAAACAGAGCAACCAGAGTATGTTCCAGAGGCCCACACAAGCTTTAAACTGATGTAATGACGGTGAAAGAGAGCAATTTCCATTTTTACCCACATCATGGTGGCTGTGTGGCGGTCCCCGATGGAAAGCCATTCATCATGTGCCCCTCCTCCCAGGCCTGTCATCAGAGGAGCTCCAAGGCACATGTGTGCATAAATTACCCTGCTTGTGCCTGCCTTCTACTTACTGTGGCTAAGGAGAATAAAGAGGAACACAGAGCTGCATGGCTTAGAACCACAACATAACTTACACTGCTGATCAGCTCTGCAATGAGCATGTTTATGTGGGAGATAAATAAAGGGGATAGCATCCACTGTGCTTTTGTGTAAAAGAACGCATGCTGCTGACTCTGAAGAACAGCACATCATTCAGGCTAGTTTTCTGAAGAGGATATGGTAGTAAACTAAAACTGGAAAGTATGTATGAGAGTATGGGGATCACACTTTAGTGCTCTACTCAGTAGTGGATCAAGGATCTTTTTTATAAGGCTTTGGAAGAGGAATTATTGCTCATAATTTCAAACAACACAAACAACATTTCATGTCTGAATTATATAACACCTATTAAATTCATAAAATTGTAATATTCATTAATTATTGTTGAAACAGTGTCATCTTTTGTTGAATGTTCTTCCATATACATGGCAACTGACTCAGACTAATGCTTGGAGTGTAAGAATAACTAATTTCACAGGAGAAGATGAATAGAAACTTGATGGGCTACTGTAAAGGGATTTCTCTCAAGGCTTTTCCACATTATGCTGAAATGTGAGGCCTTGCTCAGCTGAATTACTTCGTGTTTTGTCCCTGACTATCACGCCAGTGTTTTAAGACCTGATTAGACACGGATGTAAAGGGCACTCTTAATCATTTCTTATTTAATTGCATAGGATCACTACCAACATATATAAATAGAATTACAGGGCATGTGACAAAGTACACATATGTGCCATGGTCTACGATGGAAAGCCTATGGATCTGAGCAGCAGCTGTGTCAATACTCTCAGACCAGAGTCAGAGATCATTATGTTCCATATTCAGGAAATCATGGTTTACAGGATTAAGATAATGATAAGATAATGATCAAATCCTGTTACTTGGAAATAAAGAGGTTTTCTGTCAAAATCACTTGATGAAATGTAACCTAATCCAAAGAATTTAAACACATATGAAAAAAAACAAAGCAGAAACTTTTTTTTTTTTTTTTTTTTTTGAGGTGATTGCTTTTTCCTCCTGCTAAAAAGGTGTCCTGATTAAATGCTGTACAACCATCTTAAACAGTGATTTATGGTGACACAGGAAGAGGAAATGTCCACAGCTTTTTGGATCGCAGTAATAGAGCTATAAACTAAATAGCATGAAACGAAGCAGTAGCACTGTGATTTAATCAGCTCATAAACAGATCCATTGCATCAAGCAAATGACATTATTACCCATCTGAAGTAAATCTTGCTAATCCCAAGAGATAAAATCAACATCATCAATGGTCACATGTCATATTCATCAATGCTAAACTATCTCCTTTTGACAGATTAATCCCGGCCGAGGCTCCCAGAGAGGGCGGTAATGGAGATTCAAGCAAACAATTCATTCATTGAACACGGCAGCTCTCAGAGCTTCTCTCTCTCTCTCTCTCTCTCTCTCTCTCACACACACACTCTCTCTCTCTATTTACAAATTCAAAGTGCTCATCAAGGTGAGACGGACCCAAAGAAAAATAGCTC
>JAOTRN010000041.1:11465701-11483042 GCA_028566695.1 Bagroides melapterus | reverse complement strand
ACACACACACACACACACACACACAATGTTTTAATATTTGATGCATGATTTACCTTCAGTGTTCATAGGGGAGCAGTATGATAAAATATGAATAGATCTGTTTGCTGTGAATGTTTGTTTTTGTCAGTCTAAATGCCAGTTCAAAGAAAAATAAGGTCACTCCGCTGTCGGAGTCCACTCTTTTGTTTGCAAACACAGCGGTTTTATATTATTCATTACTAGGTAATTTATACTCCATTTTATGGACGCCGCCAATCAAAAGCCATTGTTGAATTGTGCCATATATTCGGGGCTAATATTTAACCTCTCTGCCTGGGATATGAAGAATGGCTTGCAGTAACAGGTGAAGTGAATCACCAGGTGATCATGAACACATTAGTCAACCAAAAACACACACCTGCTGGCCTGGGCTTTAGAAAGGCTTCTGCCTATGGTTTTATATGCAACATACCTTCCTTATTGCTATGGTTATGGGAGATGTGTATGTGTTTTATTACATGCTCTATCACAGGCAATATAGGAGGAGATTTTATATAGTCCCACTGGAGCAGCATAGGCAAGTCTTTTGTTTTTGCTACACTAAAGAGTTTCATTTTCTGATATTTACAACTACATGAGTTAAACAACTTAGTACTTTCAAGTAATCAGAGATATTGGAACATATGACTGGCAGGTGTTTCTTGTTGTCCAGATGTGTTCTATTAGATTGATTGTTTAAACAGTTAATAGCACCAGACTTCTGGGTTTCACCGCTGAATATTGCATTTGTTATTAAAATGGATAAACCACCATGAAGTCCAGAGAGCTGTCAGTGGGAGAAAAGCTAACCATTGTGA
The DNA here is from genome assembly GCA_028566695.1 of Bagroides melapterus. NCBI lineage: Eukaryota > Metazoa > Chordata > Actinopteri > Siluriformes > Bagridae > Bagroides > Bagroides melapterus. Next base: position 11,482,206 of record JAOTRN010000041.1, on the reverse strand, counting down.
AGCAGAGAAAAGAGGGAAGTAGAACAGAGATTAAATGCCAAAATATGCTGTGCAAAACACTCATCAGCAGTAAGAATCAGAAGGGCAGAAAGATTAGAATTTGCAAAGAAATACAGAGCCACAAAAGTTGGAACTGACTTTCACCAAAAGCGTGGAGAAATAAAGGATGTGCTAATAATCCAAAACATACGAATTCATTGGTCAAGCCTAGTGGAGGGTTGGGCACACGGCTCCTTCTAGAACAGACTCAATAATCTTTACTGACATGATGTATCTCATTATGACAACAGCAGAATAAATTCAGAAGTTTACAAAAAAACATCATTTTATCATTTTAGTCTAAAAATTACAGACAGTTTATTGCCAAATCAATAAATAAATGGGGAAAATGGAAGGTTTTATACTCACCAAGTCATTCACCGGACCTTAACAGAACTAATCATCTGTTTCACTTCCTGAACAGGAGACTTAGGAGGAAACTCCCCAAAACAAAGAACAAATGAAAGGAGCTGTAGTACGAGCCTGAAAAATGTTTCACAAAAGAAGAATGATACAGTTTGGTGAAGTCACTGGGTCACTGGTTTGATGCAAATAGTGCAAACAATGGTGTATTTAACATGCAAACAAACAGTAATTTCCTTTAAGACTGTCTGTTCCAATACCTTGGCTCAAAAAAGATGCTATGTTCTTGGTGGTTTAACAAATCTAGACATAAATATCAGAAAATTGAGGCAGAGCTTATGACACAGAGTCTCATATTTCAATCTGAAACCCAAATGTCTTCAGTATATAGCAAAAACAATAGAACTAGACTTGTTGTTCCAATTATCTTGGCGGCGACTGTATATCAAAATTCTGCTCTGATATTTACACAAGCACAGATGATGCCTAGATGTGTCCCATGTTGAATCGGAGTGTATGTGGAGGCTGCAAGATGCTGCTGAGCTCCAAAACTAAACTAATGGAGCTGACCAAGAGACAAATGGGTCTAGGCAACACAGCCTCAGGAAATATGGGCCTCCCATTATTTTTTATTGCTTTAATGTATTTTAGTGTTAACTGCAAAACAGGAGATTAAAATCACCTTCAATCCTGCTTCTCTGTTGCCCTACAGACAAAGAAGCAGTAGTAATAATAACCGACACACCACATGGGTGTTCTGCATAGAAATAAAATAATGACCTGAATTACCTGAAAGCTGAGTTGGAACCTTAAAAAAAGCCAGTTAGGGATGTACCAATATGAAGTACATGTGGAACGTGCGTTGAGGTAGTTGCCAGATAATTCCTAGTCTGAATTTTCAAAACCGAAAGGCATTCATGCATACTTCAAGATTAGTGTTAAAGATTTTAAATGCATCCAATGAAACACAGACAAAAGAGAATAAAATTTATAATTGGAAGAAATTAGTGAGCGCGAGAACTGCATGAAGTTTTGTCTCAAGCTGCTGGTTCCAGTATTTATAAGATACTCAAACTACAGCATACTGACATGGCGGGACCTCAAGTAAACCATCATCACAACACTCCATTCTTTTACCATCCCAAAAGCCCCAGCTGGTAACGACAGCTGTATGACTTTGTCACTGTTAACAACAGTTGTTCTACACGAAGCCTAATGATAAAAACTGTAGATGAAAGCATATCTAATGTGGCCATGATTTAATTTGTGTTCTGCCTCAAAGAGTCAGTCTGGATTTCACTCACGATGACTCAGTTCATCCTGGTGTGTGTTTGCTCTCTTATTAATGGTGCATGCTGGGCCTGCTCACACAGACTACCCACTCTTTCTGTCATTAAATATCATCATCCTACTGACACTAATATACTCCAACACTAAACACGTTCCGGTTCGACTTGCATCAAAGTGCTTCATAATACCAACATTATGAAGTCACACATGTATTTATATGGCCCGTATACAAAAATTCTACTGGGTTAGAGAGCTTTAAACAGAGGTTACACGTATCACATGGTTTCCGATGGCGCTCGAGTCTAAATTTAAGTCATCTACCCATGTGCTCTTTCATAGGCGATTGAGCCAATAAGAGGATCTTTTAGTATAAAAGAGCACCATTTACAAGCGGTCGTGCTGAGAAAAGGCCACAAACAGTGTGCTTGTTAATAGCTCTCATCCACAGGGCTCCAGATGCTCCCCTCTGAACACAACCAGTGCATACTTCGGAAAGAGATGTCACTTAATATAAAGCTAGAACTGTTAAGTCCAGCTCAAGCTGTGTATCTATATTTAAACACTTCTGACATCTTTTTTTTTTCAATCTTACACCTCAGGTCAAAGGATATTTAATACTCATTATAAAGATATAAATACTCTGGTGATGAGGCTCTCTTTGTTATTCATTAAAGATCATTGAAGGTCTGAGCGTGTTTGTATATACCAATTACAATTGCTGTCAATCATGTGCCAACCCTCAGCTTAACGGTAATTTAGTTTCATAATATAAATGATATGTAAAACCTCAGCTACAGGGACGTGTATAGTATAGCAGATGCATCACATTACGCAAGCCTAATAAACAGATTACTATACTTCTTATAAACAACAAAACAACAAACAAAACAAACATTGTAAATCATGTATAAAGTGGCATTTCCTTTTAGTAGTTATTGAATTTCCGGTTGTTTCCGGGTTAGATTCCTGCCATGCAAGAGTCTTCAGGACAGAGGAATGTCTCATTTGTCAAGGTGTCTGGTATTTTTGTGTTTGTTTTTGTCTTATTCACATTCTCAGTGAGAAGAAATGTGAGACAGTTTAGGGAACGACTGTCTATAGATGCTATAATGTAAGTGATAACAGGAACTACATTCACAGATATACACATACCATAACATTAAAGGTAACTCTAGACAGTAAGGGGAATAAGACACTTTGGGATGTGATTTTATCACCTGATGTGGATTCCTACAGTATAACAGCCTGGTCTGTAGTGTGCTATTCCTTATGTATCATATTTAACATAAAAGACACAGCACTGATATTCTAGCACTTCCCCTGAAATGGTTCAGGCCTGAGGTTCATTCTACAGCAGATTCTATTGCATGTTTGATGTATAACGCTGTCACTGCAAACCAGAAATCTGTACAATTGTTAAATTATGAATTATAGTTGCGGAGAGTGTCACTAATATAACAAGCTACAACTGTTTTCTTATGCAAAAGATTTAGTCTGATTTAACAACGTGACTATTCCTGACAAGGTTATCAAAAAGCAGTCTATTTACTCATTTGTCACCAGGTCACCCAACACACAGAAAAGACACATACTTACATCACATCGAGTCATTATAAAACTATAGCCAAAGGGTTTAATACATATTTAATGATATGCAAACCATGGCAATGATGCATGTCTTTCATGCGTGCAGCCAAACGCTTTGCACTAAGAAGCACCTTCATCAGTAAAAGTATTGTATATAGTGTGAGTGTGGTTATTACCATAACCGACCATTATTCTGCATTAGGTACAGCTTTAGTTCTGCAACAACGTTCAATGCTATCAATCAACTGCATCAGGATTTCCTTGGTCACAGACAATTATATCAGAATATTTTAAATGCAGATCGTTTTCTGTTAATCAAATCACCACAAAGGCTGATGCCACAGAGCTGACTGCTTATTGTCAAGTTTTTTTTCCTCAGTGTTTGAAGTGAAAATGACTGACCACCTTTAGTCTACAGATCAATACATCCTTGTTGATGTCAAGATAGCTAAAATCAAGACTACTTGATAATTGAAATGGTGCACTCGTGTACTATAAATCCATGTAGCTGCCCAGCTGCCCTCAACCCATGTTCTGACATTTGCTCTATATCCATACTCCAAATCCATTTGACTCACAAGCTGTGGCCCAAAGGCGAAACTGTTGTTCTCCAAATGGATCAGTTCAGGAAAGTTGCTCTCATGATGTAATTGCTTTCTGTTTCATAAAGAGGATTTATTGAAAATCAGACCCCAGGTTATGGGCTGTCAATGACAGCAGGAGAAAAATCCAGAATTTACTGTATGCTTTTACAGCCAGATTTCTGAAATAATTGTTGCAAGACAAGACGGTAAGTTAGTGGTTATAAACCTGTCCTCCATATAAATTACCTAATCAAGAGATCCTGGCGGTAATATAAATTGGAGCAGTCATTCGTCTTCAATGGCCTGTATGTGCATATAAACCCACAACGACAGTCATATACTTCAGCGGAAAGGAGACCTGCATCACTGTTTACAGAGTTCAGAGGGAAAATGGATGACTTCTTGCATGCTCAATCAACTGTGAAATGTACATTTAATCATCCTGAGAAAGCCCCTCGGTTTATTTGTGTTGCAGCAGGGATTTACATTTCCAAACATCCCCCATATTAATCATTACTTCATCACTTCCCCTGTGTGACAAGGCGAATAAACTCCTCAGTGTGTGAGGCCTGAATGTGTGCTTAATCACACCCAGCAAAAAAAACACGCTGAACTTTTATTCACTTCACCCTTCACTCAGACCGGCAGAAATACAGCATTATGCAGACACAGAACTCGCTCGTTCGGCATTCATTCATGATTTTTCTTAAAGCAGCACTTTTTGAAATATCTCTCTTTAAGAGATGCCAAACAGCAATCGTTCTTCTCAGATGGAAATATTTTAATGTAGGGAGGTCTGTTCTCTCACTTGGACTAATGTCACCTGGACGTTCCTCCCAAAGGGTGAATGATGGACAACTTCAGAAAAACATGAAGCAGGAGGTGAAAAAAAGGCAGAGCTTTCACTTGAGGTGAGTAAGACCCATATATCTACCCAAGAACCCCTCGCTGTGTTTTGAAAATAAGTCAGAATTTATTAATAAAAAAAAAAAGAAAGAAAGTGAAATTGAGCGATCCGTTCTGCACTGACACCCGTCCCAAACTGCCGATGACACCTACCATTCACACCACAATGAGATCACAAGTGATTTCTCCAAGGCAGACCTGTTTTACATATTCCACTTTGCTCATTATAATGATTTGCAGAACATCTTGCCATCAACAATGAATTCTTCATAAGAGTATAAAGTGTAACTTTGTCACCCCGGATGAAGAACATGCTACACCTGCCAGTTTAAACAAGATTAATGGGTCACTCAGACATTTACATCCTCATACATTTTTATGAATGCACTATGAAGTGAATTTGATGTATCAGTAACAAGATAAATGATGGGTAAAAAAGCTTTGGCAGTTCCAACTTTAAATAATCTTTCATTTGATGCCACATTTTTATTTTTTTCCCCCTTCTATGAGAAGTTCAGGAACTCTTTGACGTGCCAGAGCTATTTGCCAGGAAGGCCTGTCAGGCTAAGAGCTATTTGGTGTGTGTGTGTTGTGTCAATGCTTGAGACACACCTTAACCTCAGACTGACATTTCATGTGTATTTTAGCACTGATTGGCAATCACATTCTCAGCATAACCACAAGAACATTTTTTCTCCCCTCAGTCACTCATTAAATTGCCAAAATCTACATTATGCACAAGCATGAAAAGCAGCTGAAAGCTTCTCTTTGCAGTTGCCAGGCCTGCTCATGAATTTCTGGAGAATGAAACATGCGTTTTGGCCAGGCTTCTCAGCTGAGAAGGGATTGGGAAACAGAGTCAGTGGCAGGAAATACTCCCTGTCATAGAATGATCAGGAATGGTAAATTGATCTGTCAGAGCCCTCAGAATGATTGGGGCTGGGAAGACTTTGCCTCTCTGCCGTAATAGATTTACAACTTGCACTAGAGGTAAGTTCAGAAAAATTCCCGGCGACAGATTTATCTGTAGCAGACAGGTAGACGGACACTTTTCCTCATCTCGAGTCCGGATTAAACATGTGCAGGTCGGAACTTCAAGAGACAGATTTCTTTGGAAGCCTCTATTTCAATGGCATCGTCAGCTCAGACAGCCTTGTGACTTGGGTCACACACAAGGACTCAATCCTACACTGCCCATTGCTGTGTGTTTTAAGGTGAATTAATCCAACTAGCTCAAAATTATAACCTCCCCATCTTTTTTTTTTTTTACTTCTAACAAGGGCACTCATGCTGAGGAATGTCCCTAGATGTGGCTGGGTTTCTGCTCAGTATCACGGAATCCTAGCTGCCTGCATGATGTGACATTTTGAATTGAGTGCCATGCAGACAAATGCACCCAAATGCATGCATGTGTGTAAGCTTTGTTTAAGGAGTGAAGTCATCTTTTGTGGAGCAGGGTTTAGGGAAAGACCAACAGGGAGCTGAACAGTGGGCCCTTGTCTGTCAACCCCATGACAAGGCCTTTCATTTCCAGCCTAATGGCCAAGAAAGGCAACGCCAGGCCACGCTCGAACCCTTCATGGAAAACAAAACTTTTGTTTCCAAATGTCTTGGATGGAGCTAACCGCTCCAGACTCCTATGATTAATGACTCATGGCCACATTGTGTGGAAGCTGCTAATTAACTGCAGACTGATTAAAGACATGTAAACTTTGCTGATAACCTGCATTTTCTCTCCCCCTCTTGATCCTGCTCTCTCTCTCTCTCTCTCTCTCTCTCATTCCCACTCATTTTCTCTCTCACACAAACTTGGCATGTGGAAGCTCTTACTGCCAAAGTGGTTAGAAGCAGACCAAAGCTGAGGATGATGAATGTACTCTCCAACAGGCATATACAGGCTCTAATTTAGAACTATTTAGTGTGTGACATATGGACATGGTCTTCTCGTTTTCACTTTCTTCATATTTTTGGTGTATAATCCATACTTTTGGCGTTGTTATTTTCGAGGTATTTACTTCCTTTTTCTTAGATGTGGATTATAAATGCTAGTATTTTAAATATGTTCGCTAAACACAGAAGAAGCTACGATGGTGTCAAAACAACATATTGCTTAACGTACCTGATGTCATACACCGGTTCTAGGCAGACAGAATGTGTAACCATACCTCAGTCATCAGGTACAAAGTTACATATAGTCCAGAGATCTGTCATCATGTGTCACTTAGATAACTGATGGGACTAGCACATTTATTTGGCAGCACCACAAAGACACATTCCAGCAACTGATTATCAACTTGTCATGTCTGTAAGTTATTAATGAATACTTATTAAATGCATGGCATGGCATGACACTAAAAAATATCTGGAATTCAACAAATCAACGAATCAATCATACTCTTCCTCACAAAATCCTAAAAGCAAGATGGCCACTAATGCTCTTCTATATTGGGCATGATGTAAAGGAAACAACAAACTGCTGGTACAAATATAACACGAATTTTGCTGCTAAGAAAGATCCTCACCATTATACTATCTGCATGGGTGTGGCAAGTTTGCCTTAGGGACTTCAAATAACCAAATCTGGGCCAAGTGAAGAATGGGCTGAGAAAATCATGTATTTGTGAGGTGGAAAAAAACAGTGAGAGATAGACAGAGAGAAAGAGAGAGAGAGACTGGTATTGGGTGACGAGAGTTCTTCCCACTCCAGTCAGGTCAGCCAGTGTAGAGGGTCTTGTGATCAGCCCGAGGCGCCTCCTCCTCTCCTCTCCTATAATTAGGTTGGTTAACATACTGCCATGTATGCAGACATGTTGACTGGGAACTTAATCAAGTTACTATTGAGTTCTTGACGCCTCTTGCCCTGGGTGACGGTTTTAGTTGCAGAGTTATAGCTGTGACCTATAAGAGGAAATTAGCCATGGACACAAGTTTGTTCTTTTCCACCATACATGTATAAAAATATTTAGCAAATTGGTGACACGGATGAAAAACTGAAGGCAACAAAATAGCTCTACATTAGAATAAAACATGAAAAATGTAACAAGGGCACATAGTGGTAGGGCATGTTTTCTGTGGGTTGGCAGTCCATTAGGTGTGAGAGACATTTCACTTACCTAAGTCAAATATAAGAGTCTAGTATTCATTAATATAAGGAGGGGGTTGCTGAATCAAACCTACCATCTGGTTAAAACGACAGAATAATCTACAACTCATGATTAGGTCTAAGGAGTGGAATTTCACTTTAATCTTTTTCAGGGTTTGAAATTTCCATCTGCACAGTACGGCACATCATTTTTCTTCAAGACAAATGTGCTGTTTTTCATGTTCCAAAATTAGATCAGAAGAGAACGATTAATCATGTCATGGCCTGGGAAAGGAAACAAAGATCTGATTTTCCTCCTCTCTCTCCTCCCTCTCTGTTTCTTGTTCCCTCTCCAGCTCCAGCCTGTGGTGCATGCTCCTTCCATTTTTTGCCCTTCTGTGTTGTCATGGCTTTCCTTTTCGTTCAAGCTGACTTCAAAGATAAGATACGTGGGCCTAGGTGATTAATATGAAATGACAATGTGTCTTCAATTAGCCTGGTCACTTCTTCCATCTCTCCAAGCCCCTAGCAGCCAACAGCAGATGGTGACCTGTTTGTATGTGACACCATAACCAAATCTAAACTCAGGGAAAGCAAGTCACCGGGGCTGCAAATTAGTGCGGCCACACAACTGTCAGGTGCTGGCCTCCTCTGACAGTTGTAGCCCATTACAGGGACATTGATGTTTTCGCAGTGTGACAAAAAGGAATCCTTTTTTTCTGTACCAGAAGAACTGTCTGTCAGCTGGCTCTCAAGTCATAACAAATCACTGGCACTCAGCTGAGGCAGAACACTCTGCACGTCAGGGGGAAGATAAATGACCTGCAGGCCTTTGAAGTGCTTTGGCAGTTCAGATGGGTCCGCGGCGCTGACAGAGAAATATACACAACAGCGCAACCAATAATGAGAACATTAAACATTCCTGCCTCCTGACAGGCTGACAGGATTGCCTGGCCTGACATCAATCATCTTCTGAGGCTTAACCTTGACAATTAGTCTCCTCACTGATATTCTGCCTAACTCCACCCAGCACCTCTCCCATACCTAACACAACCTCACACACGTGTGCTCCAAACGATCCAGTGCATACAACGAACCGTTTTGTTTTAAATGCAGAATCTTTACTGTACAAAGTCTGACACGTGGATAAGGCTTCCATCAGAGCCGTGCGTGTAATTAAAAATCGGATCTCCATAAGTTTTACATTTATCATTATTTCCCCTCCTTATTTAGCCGGCAAGTTTCCTGTTCTCAGCAGGAGAAAAAAACGGTGTCTCCGAGCAATAAGCAACAAGGCAAATATAAAGTCATTAGCCTGAGAAAATATGTAGATGCCTAAGCACTGAAATCAGAATTGCGCCTTGCATATATTTTACATCTCTGGATATGGGCATTAATGATGCCCTTCAGGCATTTTGGAACCATATAAATATTTCCATTTGAGACACCCTTCACATTTCAGTGCTAGTGATTCAAAGGAGGGGGGCGCTGGCAGGCAAAGCTGCAAAACATAATGTGTCACGGGTCCTAATAACTCTGCTTAACAAGACTTCATGCATTACAGACTCAACTAAATGGTTCCTCTTAATTTGACATTAAATCACATGGTTTCAATCGGAATGGATACGCAGGGGAAAACACAATCATTTTTTATTGAGATGATGCTAGTAAAACAAGTCACAACTTATAACAAGCACATTCATCCCTTAAATTTATAATCACAACCATGAGCCACTGCAAACGGGAAAAGAGAAAGAATAACGGAGCAAGAGAGGCGGGGGGAAGAAAAGAGAAAATGAAAGCTTGAATATTAAGTTTAAGGAAGTTTTAGTCTGCGCACTGTGTTTGTAGACCGTGTTTGTGAATTCGGCAAGTTTCACGCCATGAATCATGCAACAAGGCGACCTCAGAATCACCGTTTGATGCAGTACACAGACGATGAATTCTTAACTAATACATTGGAGTAATGTTCACACTAAAATCTGATAATTAATAACAATTACACTACAAACTAGCAGGAAAACGTGACAGCAGCGTATCTCTTTTTCCTCGCTGTGTTCACTCCTCCTCATTCTGTTTTGTCCTGGCATTAACTAAGCCACCGTAAATCAATGGAGACAAGCTGACCTCCGCTATGTGTCTCCTCTCAGGTTTCCAGCACTTGTGCAGAGGCTTTTGCTGAACGCTTCGTTACAGCATGAAAAATGAGTTATGTGGAATGAAGACATTTCCCCTTTGACTAGCACATTTGCAAAAAGGTATGTCAGGGATGTGAGGAGAGGGCTGTGGGCAACCTTTCAAGAGAGTATTTTTTACTTGCTTATTGGAGGAGCAATAAATATCAGGCCGACAGGCCCTTCTCACTGTTACAAAGCTCTACCTGCAACTGAGCTGGATAATTAGCAGCCTTGAAGATGATATATGACTTTCATTACCCTTTGGGACTGGAGAGACTAAATGAGGACAGAGCTAATTGCCATGCAAAGCAGTTTGGCATGAATGAAAAAAAATGCAGGGCCGAGCTCCAGCCAAAAAAGGACCCTGTTGCCGCACTGGTCTCCAACTTGCTTTTTCGCCTGCAGGAGTTCACTTGGTGTCCATAAATCATGGGCTGCTTACAGCCGAAACTGCCCTGAGTCATCAACATGCAATAAGCTGAGTGACAGATTCCATCCCCACTACATTAGGGCCCCACTTCAAACATAGCTCTTTTTCTCTCTACCTTTTTCACTCTTTATCTCTCTGCTAAGCTTACTCAACTCTTCCTATTCCTCTCTCTCTCTCTCTCTCTCTGTTTCTCTCTCTCTGGTATAAGTGCACTCTGTGTATATCTTCCAGTTAACTGTAAATGAAACCCAGATGGCCCAGGCTGGATTACAATGTAAAACAAAAGCTGCTGATCACGTGACCATCATAACTGCCAACTGAGCAAGAGAAATGGAGGGCCAATAAAGAGACAGAAAAAAAGGGGGAAATGTACCAGGGGCAACAGGTGGGGGTGGAGAGGTGCTTCCAGGGCTAGTTTTCTCATGAGTGCCAATGCTAGTAGCTAAGGCTTTAAATGGTAAGGTTAAGTATGCCGGCATCCAGAAAAGGGACAAAGCGTTGCTCCCCTGCTGACATGTCAATTCAATTTAAGCAGCACACTGCTTGTCAGGGTGAAGTGAGGGGAGGGTTAGAGGCTCACCGCTTCACAAGGCTTTTCGACAGAGCCTGGATCCTAGGAAAAAAATTCCTGGTAGGATTTTTGACAAAACCACTTGACATTGGACTTCCTTCCCTAGGCTTACCGGTGTCTTTTGATGTTCGGTCCACTTAAATAAAAGTAGAGACTTATCCACGAGTGCAACGAGACAACTGTGGCTGTGCTTTTGTTGCAGAAGACAAAAAAAAGGAACAGCAACTTGTTGCTGCCATGTTTTGGTGTGCAGCATCATATTATCATTCCACCGCTGGAGTGCAACCAAAACAAATTCAGTTTTCCTGGACTTGCTTGCACATCAAGGTCCTCCTCAGCGCCAAATTATTCACCTTCGTGACAATGATAAAACTGCTGCCTTTCTGCTGGCTGCTCTCTCTAGCCTCACTCTGCTCTCTCATCTCTCCTCAGTTTGGCGTGGCCTGTCTCTCTGGCGTGTGACAGCATTAACGAGCATTGGCTGAAAAGCCTTCGTTCCCGGCAGAGGCTGCAGCGAGAGGAAATGCAGGTGTTTTTGGACAGGTACAGAGCATCGTGCGCTGCTTCCGCAGAGGCCGACGTGGGTAACAGGGACCTGAGGGAGGCATGGGGAAGAGCTCATTCGCTTGCACGCAGGAATATGGCAAAAAAGATTGCAGGACCCACTGCTGCAGAGCTGCAAATGCATTTGAAATTGACAATTTCTTCTTACAGGTTTACGTTTTAAGGTTTGAAATATACAGCTAGATTAACAAACATCAATCCCAGAATGAATAAAAAAGTGATTGATAATCCTGACAAACATTTTCAGTATGCAGATTTCTTTTTGTCACCTAAGCAAGAATCCCAAACATATAGAGTGCCAAGAAAGGGATTAAGCTCTTTTAAATAGTTCCCCTATCTCTGAGCCATTCTGTCAGCCATGAACTTAATTTAGTTCCATCCAAAGCTTTATAACACCAGCTCAGCATGGGAGCAAGCACCTTTCAAAAGATCTCACCTATTACTAATGAAGCAATTGTTTCCTTTACAATGTGTCAACGTATTGTGCCGTGTAGCCTTCAAAACGACACAAAAGCATTTTGGAGTGCCAGGGGACTTTTTTGTTTTCTTCTTTTCTTTTTGCATTAAGCGTCTAGCACAGCGCAGGGACTGAGACGCAGACAAACATGAGAAATGTGTGTCAGGGAAAAAAAACAGCAAACTAAAATTACTCTAATAAACAAAAATTATGACAGTGACATTCCCAAAACATGCAATTATGAAATAACAAATGAGCGTACAGCTATACACAATCATATAAGATGCACATCCATCATTTATACATTTAGGGATCACTTAAGGGAGCTAAGCAGGATTAAATAAAAGTAATAAAATGTGAACTTCCAAGGCTTCCTATTATTCATAATACATGCAACACACTAACATGCAGTGTAATATTTGTGGTGATTTTTATTATTAGAAGTGAATAAGTAAAATGAATACAACATAGCTATCTTCAAGAGTTAGAATATCTGATAGACATTGTATTGTACCATTAATATTATTAATAGATCACTTGAAATAGCTATAAAACCACTGCGGGGGAGAGAGAGAGAGAGAGAGAGAGAGAGAGAGAGAGATGGGCATTTTGGAGGAGCCCAGCGGTATAGACCCCTGTACTGCTACATTTCCTTCAAGGTGAGAATTGTTTTTGTTCTCACAATTCACACTGCATCTTTTCTCTCCCAGCTTTGAGGCCAAACATTAACTGAGGCGTTCCTCACAGCACAGAATAAGTGTGTGGTACATGTGTGAGTGAGAAGGGTCTGCATAGGGACACGCTCTCCAAGGCTGCAAAGGTGTTTAAAATCCCATTTGGCTCACTAAACAGACAAAACCTGGAGAATTTGGTCTGCTGCATTCCCTCTGCTCTTTACTGCTTCCTGCCATTGATCAGAGGAAACAGGAAGTGCAATGGCTATGCACTTAGGCTTCTCCCTCTGGAATAATAATCAGACTCCATTTTCTCTGCTTGTTCCCTACAGCACAGATAACTCCCCTAGCTACACTCTGCGCTAGAGTGTGTACTTACACTACGACCTGCTGTGGTCAGCATGAAGCCTCATGCTCTGCACCACTAGAGCTCCTGTACAGGGTTAAATACAGTCAAAGTCATACAGGAGAAATGTGGAAAAGAAACCATGTGTTAGGAGAATGCGAACGTATCATTATTTTTTGTTACAAGCAAATACATTTGTTACCCATTATAATACTTGGCAGTCAAAAAAAGCAAACACTCCCAGTGTGATATGTCTAAACATACTGATATCCAGTTTTTGTTTTTTTCAGTGTTTCTCTTTGATTTTGTTAATAGAGTAAAATTGTAAAAATATGGAAGTGTAGAGCATCCATATTTTCAAAGAGACCAAGGGTAATGCGCAACATGAGGCCGCCACCACCATGCTTCACTGTGGAGCTGGTGTTATCAGGGCAGTGTAGTGTTGTTGTTTTTTTACAGCTTTCTCACTAGCTCCTATCCTCTTGGTTTTCCCATTTTCCTTCCCAATTTTTTGGTTTCCATTTAACTATTTTTCCTGAATGATACTTTACCTTTAACTATTACTTTGTCGTATACATGTCTTGTGTTTCTTGGTGTTGAAGTATGAACTCTGGAGTTTCCACGAACAGGTGTATTTTTTACTGAGATCATGTGATACATTAATTACACAAAGGCTGACTCATTTTGGGTAGACTGATAACACTGTAGAAGAAAATGAATCCAAAAATGTTTTTAGATAAAGTAGATACAAGTTCAGATCAGGCTGGATGCTAAGTAACATCCTGCATTAGCTAACTTGCTAGCTAACATAAAAATGCCACATTGTGCTTGTTGTTGACATTGTGAAAAACTGCTAATATCAGCACTGAAGGTAAAATGAAAACCAATACAAAAGGTCTAATTTTCACTTTTAAAAGATCATAGACATTTTTTATTGTTTGATCCAGAAGTGTTTGTGGTCTATGACACAACTCATCAAAAGCATCATCTTAATACAAATTAAACTCTCATCTCGTCTGCCTTCTTCTTTGGCTGCTTAACCTCAAATGGATGTAAGTATGCTTAAACAGGTTGAAGTCATTTTTATCTCCCTATGACACATTTCTAAATTGGGTAACTGCATTATATGTACATTTCAGTCCACTAGAGGGCCTACTAAATGACTGTTAGGCTCAGTGACCAATTGTGTTTTTTCAGGAAATAAACATATATACTTTGAGTGGCCCTTTAGTGGTTTGGGAACCCTAAGTGACTCCTTACACCTTTTATAACACGGAACAGCCCTGAATACAAATTAAAAAAAAAAAAACTAAGTGCAAGGCTGTGTTGTGCATATTATTCTTTTTTCAGAATTTTGGGCCTGATGTTGAAATGAAAGTGGTGGACTTTAAAATTAAAGCTGACAAGCACCAATAAATCAAGCTAAATCACAAATCAATAACAAATACCTGCTAAATTATGACTAATGGCATAGCAGTCATAAACTAACACCAACACAACTCAGCAGGCCATTAATTTCGTGGCAATACAAAATAAACAGACACATTTCTTTCACAGTCCTAATAAATTTCCCCAAAAAACTCAAAGAACCATCCATCTGCTTCCAATAATTTTTAATTTCCCTTTCTGTCCCATTCCCATTAGGTATTCCACTGAGATATTTGTGAAATTCTTTCATTTACCTCCTCCCATCTGCGTTCAATTACCATATTCCCAAACAGGGTACGGATTTACTCTGCACACCCCTCCACCAACACCCCCCCACCTGTACCTTAAGCAAACTTTATGCATGTTTTATTATCTGCGAGAGGCCATGAGTCATTCCTGCTCAATTGCACGCTGGTGCTGGAGCTGGACAGGAATCTGGTTTTGATGTTTTTTGGCTTGGGCAGCAAACACCTGCACCTATTCTCTGAGCTGATCTATTAGCCTGGTAAATGGTGGAGCAGATGTTCTCAGATCAGCAGGGACTCCAGGCATGTCTTTATGACTGCTTCCCCTGTTAACCCACAGCCGCTGAACCCAGAACAGAGAACAATTATAGCCATGCTGAATTTTGCCCGTAAATCATATTTTCATAAAGGCAATCCCAAGGGGGCAATCAATAACCTTTAAAACCATGAGCTTGTTCACAGAATGGTGCTGGCGGCTCCGGCTGCTGGGTATCTGCATTCCAAAATCAACTCCAACTCTTTGCAGTTCTCTTGATTTTTCAGTTCCTGCTTGCTACAGTATAAACTTACAAAATGAGAGGGTCTCTTTTGTTCAGAGCAAATCTACAATAAAAGTCCAATGATGAGACACAAACAGAGGTTTCCTGATGGCCATGTTTTGCCCAGTAGGCTTTACTAGTAGGGGCTGAACTCTAAATGCAAGGACTTAAGTGACCACAAGTACAATGCTCTCGGATAAACCCTGTTCATATCTTGCATGCTTCGCCCAGCTCTCCGGCAGGCTTGCAGGTCATCCACCATTAAAAGGGTTGTATTGTACCTCATGACAAATGCAATGGCAAGCTTAACAACGTGATCTGACAACTAGTGCTCCTCAGACGCTTTCAGCCAAATGAATATAAAAGGTCTTTTCTTTAAGTATACAGACTCGTTCCTTAAGAACCCTGGAACAACATCGTAAGATCATTCACTTGTAAACAGTGCTGGTCTTTCTTGAAATTCGGAAGTTTGACAAACAAAGGGATGGTAATTTATACACGTTCCCATGCTCACTATTAATAACAGACTTTTTTACTGTGCATTCAGTCATGCAGTTCTTGAGGAATGACAGAACACGTTGTCACTGGTGTTTTCAAGGAATGCAACACTAAACAGTGGGGAAAACAGAGCTCTGAGAACTATCAATAGCAGCAGCGTATGAGTGTGATTTCCACTATCCTTGCTTCCCTGCTCTGGCTTTACAACATAGCACCCCCACAGGGTCTCTTGGGCATTATCACAAGAACGGCACACAGTAATACTGACATTAGTAAAGAGGCTCATAGGTAAATGTGTCTGTCTTGTAATTCTTCAACAAAATCATGTATTTAAAATAAACTGCACTGAGGCCCTAAAATACGATCTCAGTGGCACGTTTCTATTAATGACACTTTTGCTATTTTGAAAAGCTAGCATAGAGTGAAGTTGGTAGCACTGGTGCATCAGAGCCCCAGGGTCACCGGTTTCAATCCTCGCTTCAAGGTTCCAGTCTGTATGTCGTTTCACATGCCCTCTCTTTTCCTCATTCCTTCAGGTTCTTTGGTTTCTTCCCAAAACATACTAGCAGGTTGACTGTCTACATCATATTGGTTTTCAGTGTGCATGTCTGTGTGTGCATGATATCCTTCTGTGGATGTTGTGATCCAGGGTGTGTTCCTGTCTCACAATTCAGTGTCTCAGTTGCCATATCCACCAGAATAATGTAGTTACTGAATGATAATAA
>JAOTRN010000041.1:11419361-11441932 GCA_028566695.1 Bagroides melapterus | reverse complement strand
CAATAAAGTGAGCGAGATCAGCAGACATATGGCCCCATATCAATCACTGAGATGTTAGCCAATCACGGACATCTGTGAGCGTATATACATCTGAAAGAATTCAGATAAGTCACGAGACCTGCAGCAGTTCTAAAATGATGTGGTCGGTTGGCTTCACGTGCTTCTTCCAAAGTCCTCTCTCGGAGCAAGATTAAAAAAAACATATGACCATAACCGTATCCGAAATGTCAGTTAATAAATGTTAATTTCTTTTTTTATAGCGCTGATGTACAAAAGCAGTATCACATGAAAATGTGGATTTTGAGTATAACCTGACCCTGGCTCCTGTGATATTGCTTAAATGTAATCTACAGTAAGTCATCATGACATCAGGACAGAACTAGAAGGATTTTTGGAAGCACGTGATACAAAATGACGACTAAGTTGTTTCTTTGGATGAGTAAATACATGTCAATGTGTTGATGCTTCAAAATAAGTGACACATTATTTAACACACAAACCTAAGCATGTAGATGATGATGATACACTTTACATCAGTCTTGAAATAAAGTGGTATCATTACATATATTTCATTTGTTATACAATTATAAAAATTATAGACTGTTCGTTCAAAATAAATGACGAATTGAATTCTACCATCATAATAAGTCATGGGCTTTTTTCATACACTTCATGACCATGATTCAGTTTGTAGCTTCAAAATATCAACTCCAGGCCTCAACATATTCATTTGTGGCAAAGCAGTATTAAAAATAATCATCCCGGTCACTTTGTAGCACAAAAAAACTGAACATTAGATGCAATTTAAGATGGAAGGCTTTTTAAAAAAATTTATAAATAAATCAGACTAGCTCTATGCTGTACATGCAGGAGCATTTTGAAAAGAAAGTATTTGTTTTTTGAGTATCAGTTAGCACTGACAGCCTCATGATTGACATATTTGTTCTCACTCTGGGCCTGTCACTTTTAAGCATTGCATTGAGAAGGCAATAGACAGCGCTCAATCATAGAGTTGTTCAAAAGGAGGAATTCATTCCATTATAGTGCACATAAAACCTCAAATGAACATGTACCTGAATTATTAATAATGACCAAAAAGCGAGTTATCCTTAATGTCCTATGTTTATAGACATCTTACAGCAAAAAAAAAGGTGAGGAAAGAAAATCTCAGCTAGATGTCGTCACATTTCAGGCTATAATTTGACAAACTTTACATCTTCCTTTAACGCACACACAGGCACTTGTCTACATCTCTGAGTCTTCCATGATTACCATTCTAGTTCCATCAAAACCAAAAAAACAGATCTGCTGATGACAGCCTCACTCCACCCCACGACCAGGGACGTGTGTATGTGTGTGTGTGTGTGTGAGAGAGAGAGAGAGAGAGTGTGTGTTTGCTCTCAACAGCATGGAGAAGAGCAGAGTAGAGCAGGGAGCTGCTGTGGAGGCAGACATGAAGCCTGTCAAGCAGCAGCTGTCAGCCGGGTCTTTCTGATGCCATCATCTCATCAGCAGGCCTGTCAGTCTTACAGACAGACAGCTATCTAAGGTTCCGCTGACAACGGCTAACATGGGGATGGGAGCAGATCCACACATCCCCCATTTACACCACCACACAACCCTACTTCTCTACAAAGCCCTAAAGCTGATAAACTTTTGGAAAGATGATATTGATCCAGCTGCCTTCACCTACACTCCAATACCCTGTGGTTTAGCTTTTCTTGGCATTAGCAGGCGTCAAAAAAAGCATGCTGAGTATAATCATGAAAACGAGTCATTTCAAGGTGTAATATAGTCTTTGTTGTCAGAATATCAATCAGGATGAGATGCCGATTAGAATACAGCCTTTAGCAATACATTTGTTTGCTCTATCAGCAGACACACGAGACATGTGAGACTGATGCTCTTTTATTTCCTTTTAAGAGGGAGGTTGAGTGCTCAGACTGCCAAGAACTTGTTTCTGTTTTTCTTGCCCTGTCTATCAAGCAAACATATGGCTCTCCATATGCGAGCATGTCAGAGGTGTCTCGTTCAGTGCTCCTCCTGACAGGTTTCTCTCTGTAACTGACTTCATGAACTACAGTCAATAAGAAGCCTCATATCTGTCCCACCCTACACCCTCCCCTTCCCTTCCCTTCCTGCATTATTTGATTTGTTATATCTAAACATTGATGATGTTTGCTTTCTGCCTGCATAAATATATTTGTAATTTTCTTTTCCGAACATCTCTTTCAGCAATATAACAGATCCGGGGGAAGACGTCAGAGACGGTTTTACTGAGTGTGCATCATAAAACACATTGAATACTAAATTAAGTTAAACAAATCTGTGTTATAATAACCTGAAGGTAAAACAACGCAGATAAAGATGCAGTATTTGCCATAATAGATGGCCTTAAGCCCAGAGGGACTCTCTGCTAGTAATATAGCCTTATAAACAGACTACAAGTGTGGCTAGCTTCATTCCTTCTCTCTGGTGCTTAAGTGCTTAAGTAATATATTGCTTTCATAAGAGCATGCAAGATGTATTTGCTTTTTGGAAATATGCCTCAATCCTTTGGGCAGTGTGATTAGGAATAAAATACTGAGCACATTACTTCTGAATAAATTCCAGCAGTGACATAGCAAAAAAAAAAAAAAAAGCATAAAAATAAATAAATAAATAAATAAATGGTTAGCAGTGGAGTTTTCTCCAGGAGATGTAGACTCGGGCCTGACAAAAAGGGTGAGCGGTCGAGGCATCTATTCCTAGCACAGTGTCCCCATGGCGCACTAGCTAATGTATTACCTTTGGATTACTGTAATATCTATCTGATGTATGTGTGCTGAGCAAAGCGCTGGGAATGAAGGCCGGAGCAGATGCAGGGAGGCTGGTCCCCGGAGCCACATAAGTCCACTTGCTGGAGCCATGCAGCGGTATCCACCTCCCCTTTGCAGGAGCCAGGCAAAGTTAATACAGCACAAGTGTGCTGGGCCAGCAGCGGCTCCGCTAGAGCTCCTGAGACCCACTACAGCCTGCAGGAGCTGATAAGTCAGGCAGCCATTCGTGAGCCCAAATAAAGGCAGTAAAGTTGACTGGTGAGAATGCTGCACAGCCTGGGGTTGGCAGACTGCTCCTCTGAGGAGAAGCGCTGCGACACTCCTTGCAAACACACTCTCTCACATACACACACGCATACAACCCAGAGGATGCATCAACTTTATTCTCTCCCCGTCTCACGTACACATACAAATATTTATTTTTTCTTGATTTTTTCCCCCATTTCTTTCAAGTGAAAAGTACAAAAAAAAATCACACCTCACCCTCTCCCCATCTCATGCCAAAATAATCAATGGCTTCCCGCGCGGCCCTGCGGAGCTGACGAGCAAGTGAGGATACAGACATGGCTCCAGGGCACGGCTACAGATAATAAGTGAGGAACAGTCCTTGGGTATGTTTTACAGCTATCAAGACTCATCATATTTGACATGCATTGTGGTGTTTACAGAGTCCCAGTAAAACCTCCAGCAGTACACTTAACAGGGTGAGGCGCACAAGTTCTGAAAACGTTCTGCAAGAGAAAATCCAAACGTGCTCTTATGCGTGTCCCTTTTCTTATTCACGGCGCTATTCTCAGTGTTAACACCTGTCAGCTGACTGACTTCTTGTTCCCGGTGGCTTATGAAAAAATCATGGCTATGTGGTTCAGAGTCAACACTCCCATCAATATAAATTCACCATGGTCTTCATGGAACATTAGGCGGATTTCTGTTTTCCCTACAAAGTCCTGCGCCTCAACCGCTGATACACACTGCAAAAAAGGGAGGGGGAGGAAGAAAAACACCAAAATGATTCCTTTTTTTTCACTCATGTGAATAACACAGCTGTAAATAGGCCATGAAACATTTATTTCAGAGCGAAGCTTTTTGAAATATAGTGTTGTGTAACAAAATAAACGTGTGATTCCTTTCATAAATCATGCCACATTACAAATCACTGAAAGCATTTTCAATGGTTTGAACCTGTGCTTTCATTAATATTTCAGTGCCAGAATGGATGGAAAATGTTTGGATACATTTTTTTACAACACAATATAGTGCCTTCCCCCCATTTTTAGGAATCATGGTGGCTGCAGAGATGCTCCAAAGTGCGAAGCTTCTTCACAGAACTGTATCATGTCAAAGACCTGCAGTCAGGATAAGCTCTTGGCAGCACCTCGGCTCGGAGAAATGACGGCATTCCTGCTCTTTGAGATAATTCTACAAGACCGTCTGGACCGCCGGATAGGAAAGAATGAGAGAGAAGATGTTATTTTACTGACTTTTCCTTAGACTGCTTTTACATTTTTCTTAAAAAATGGCATGAAAGTTTGTGTTACACATGGCTGACTGGATATCGGAGCCAGATAATTAGATTAGAAGTAGATTAGATTAGTAGATTAAAAGTTAATTATCTACACTACTCTGAGTTCATTCTACTAATACAAGCTGCTCTTGACCTTATGCTTGTGCGTCTGGAGCAGATGAAAATAAGGCAATTCTTTAATATTGGATTAACTTCGGAATCGGGCAAGTGTCCGAGAGTATAAACCTCTTCTTCTTTATTCTTGCCTTTACAAGAACACGTCAGATTCATTCTATACAAACACAAAAAGAGTCTGAAGAGAGCTCACTCTCTGTGTCCGGCCCTCTCGGTCTGTCTCTGTAAGCTTCAGGACACACAGGCTTAATAATCGACTCAATTAAGTAGGTCCAATTGCCATAGCAAATTGATCCAAGTTATAACATTATCATTAGCACTTCAAGTATGGCAATTATAGGACATTCACAAGCAGAGGAAAAAGAATAGGGAAGGAAAATGAAGTGACTTTGCACAAAAGGACATCCATTTCAGACGCACTGGGTGGTGTAAATAGCCCTGGTGTCAGCAGTATGGAGATAAAAGAACTGAAACATCCCATCACGTGTGTCAGCTTCTCTCTCCCTTTGGCTATGCTGCACAATCCATCAGTAGACAAATGAGTGCATGAGGGTTTTTTTTTCTTTTTCATTTTCTAGCGCTCACCTTAGCTGGATATCTGTGTATGAAACTCTTGAGTGTCAAATTCACACTAAATCACTTCATGTACAAAAGACAGAAAACTAGTGACAATTATTTAATGCTGACTATAGAAGTGGAAGTGTTAGTCTGTTAAAGTTTTTAAAAAATGCAACAAAATTACATTGTTTAGTATTCAGAGAGAAGTAAGAGTTGTGTGTGTGTGTGTCTGTGTGTGTGTGTACATACCGTAGAGCTGTGACTGACAGGAACAGGCAGCCGTCAGTAGTGAGTGATATACACGCACTGCCACAGCACTGCCAAGCAGACAGCCTGAGACAGATACGACATAACAGTGGAAAGCTTTCCTTTCCTCCCTAATTGTTTCTGAAAAAAATGACATTTGTCTTTTTTTGCACCTTGCTTCAGGTGTCACTGCCTCTCAGATTAGAGGGCTTGCAATGGCATGATTGCCCCCAAGCACCTTATTTGATATTTTGAGAAGTGTCATTGCTTCGTGTGACTCCACAGACATTGAAATCTGTGTTTATTTTCACACAAGGTTAATAGAAAAAGATGCCTAAGTGCACCTGCCACTCGAGTGTCAATTTATGCAGCCAAGTACAGTGCAATGTACATTAGAGAAGGAGCATAAAGCCAGGATAATAAACGTTATCAGAAAATACTTTATCGTATCGTCACGCTACTGTAAAGCCAGCATTCTATCCTATTTCCAAAAAAAAGCTGTATTAACAAATGAATAGATTTGTTAAAATTTTGTGTGCTTAATAATAAAGTTTAATACTATAGATTCTATGTCTAACAATAAAACACCTGACAATGTATTTCTGCTTATAAAAATGTCTACAATAACATTTTAATATATACACAGACACACAGAAATGTCTACAAAACATACACATACACACACACACACATGGTATTTTATTTCAACAGACAGTACTGGTGTTAAGGAACAGCAGAGCCACTGTAGTGTAAACGGTGCAATTATGTAGACAACACTGCCACTTGGTGCAAAACAACAAGAAAAGCATTTTCTCCTTCCTCACAGAGAACAGCCTCATCTCTATCACTTCATCCTTCATGTGAGTGCGCACAATATGTGCTTTTCTGTATACGTCTCTATTCATGAAATCACAGACTAATAAAATTTAGCTGTATTTTTCCATTTGTTACTGTATTATACTGTATTATGTACAGTAGGTGGTGTGAGTGTATGCAAAATAAATAAAAAAGAAAAGAAAAGCAAGAAAAAACAAACAAAACATTTTTGCTCTGTGCAACAAAATCCAAGTTAAACTAAATCAGCTTAAAGAATATGTGCGATGTGTTTGTTCCTCTCTGAGGTATATGATTGAATTAGAATTTGCTTATGTTGCTCTGCAAGCTGCTGAGGGAGAAACAATCTGTATCAAATTTTCAAACTACGTGAGAAAACCCAAATCGCAGAGAGCTTTTATAAAACGTTTAAGTAGTATAAAAGTGAAATCTGTTTAATAATAATGCATGGGTTATACATAACAGAATCTGCAGTGCTTTTTAAACAGAAAACTACACTATTAGGAGTGTGAGCGCTTTATGGATTAACTTTATTTACATTCTGTTTGTGCTTTATTTAATAAGGATGCACGTTCTCCTACATTACATGCGCAAAAGCAGAACCATAAGTTTAACCTCTTCCAACCTAGGCCTATTCTTGAGCCTCTTTCATGAAAAGACATTCTCAACTTTAAAGAGTATATCTCAAAAACTTTAATACCCAGAATATTCATACTCATACCCAAAATATTAAAGTTAAACTCTATAACATACTCGTGAAGCAACCGTTTGGTGTTTTTCTTTGTTTTTTTTTTATATATATATATAAATAGTAATGAAGATGAATGAAACTGTCATATATGAACACCTCTCAGAAGCAATTATTTATATATGTATATAATTTAAAAATGTTTTCCTGTATAACCTATTCATCTGCGTCGTATATGACGGGTAGCAGTCAATGCCAAAGCAAGCAGGGTTAATTATTAGAAAAAGACACGCTCCATAGATGTCTTCAGGTCTTCAGGAGCACATGGACCAGACCATCGCTATACTGTGCAATATGCCAATGAACACTAGCTACTTGGAACAAGTAGCAGAAACAATTAGCGTCACATAAGCAGCCTGGAGCAGCAAGGAAGAAGAGGGAGAGAGGATGTGAAAACACAGCATCTTATTTTCACCCAGCGGACTTGAGCGACACACACACACATACAGTGGCAGCTCCATCCCCCCCATCATCATAGGAGGCACGGGCAAGTTTTAGAGACAGCAGCAGTCACGGCTCATTTCACTGATACCTACGTGTGGGCAGGGGGATTTGTTTGCATCCGCGCATACCTAATTAGAGAAGCGGTGAAGGAAGTGTGCCGCTCCTCCGAGAGTGCCCCACCATCCCACCTCCAACACTGGGAATATTTTTCTGACATCCCGCTCCTGCTTTCGCGCACAGATTCGCACGCCGACGAACTCCTAGTCGCGCACACACAGTCTTAGCTTGTTTTGGACTGTGAGTAATGAGACGAAGTAAACAACTTTTCACGGAGGTGCACACACTTTGGAGACTGACAGCAAGAACTTCACTGCTGTATGTGGGAGGCTGATACACAGGCACGATTGTATCTGTGGGTAATTTTACATTGTGCTAATAAATTAAAGCCACTTTAGGAAGAGACTTCATTTAGCAAAGGCAAAAAATGTGACCAAATCTGTAAACAGATTAATAATTCAGAACTAGACATTACATAGTAATGGAAGAGAGAGACGAGAAATATCCTCGTTATTTACCAGGCATGCAACACATAGGCCTTGTCCATTAGGGGGCAGTAGAGTCCACTATAGCTCACAACTTATAAAGATTCCAAGCACACTTCAATAGTCTGAGCTCCAAACTCAGGTCTGCAGACTACATTTGTCCTGCCAAAGAAATCTACTCTGACAGCGATGCATTTTCTGTTATGGTTCTGCTCAGAACAACCATAAATTTCACAGTGTGTAGTTTAGTTTTTGGTAGTTTGATGGCATTAGATCCTGACACACACCATGATCTATACATATCAGTTCTACAACAGAAAAGCAGTCCAGAGTCTTTGTAATTCTTCTGCTGATATTAAATATTATTTATTCTGCACTTTAAAAAAAAAAAGAGAATCCCACAAGAATTTCACAGAATTTTTAAGCTGTTATAATATATAAATGTGTGTGTGTGTGTGTGTGTGTGTGGGTGTGGGTGTGTGTGTGTGTGGGTGTGTGTGTTGTGTGTGTGTGTTGGGTGTGTAGCCATAACATTAAAACAACTGGCAGGTGAAGTGAATAACATGATTATCTAATTCCAGTGACACCTGATATGGTGTGAAATATATTAGGCAGCAAGTGAACAGTCAGTTCTCAAAGTTGTGTTGAAAGCAAATGGGCAAGTGAAAGAATTTGAGCAAAGAAAGAATTCTTTTTGAATTTTAAAAAGGACAAAACTGTGACTAGATGAGTGGTTCGGGATCTCCAAAACAGCAGGCCTTGACAAGTGTTCTCAGTATACAGGGGTTAGTACCTACCACAAGTGGTCCAAGGAAGGACAACTGGTGAACCTGTGTCAGGGTCATGGGTGAAGGCTAGCCTGTCTGATCCGATCCTACCGAAGATCTACTGTAGTGCAAACTGCTGAAAGTCTATGGAATAGGAGATAGAAAGGAGCTGCATACTAAACCTTGAACCTTAACCACTGCCATAAGGGCATGTGAGTATCAGACCTGGATCATGGAACAATGGAAGAAGGTGGCTTGGTCTGATGTTTTCTTTTACATCATGTGGACGGCCAGGTGTGTAAAAGAAAACACACTTACCTGCGGATGAGATGCACCATGGGAAAAAGGCAAGCAGA
Organism: Bagroides melapterus; assembly: GCA_028566695.1. Taxonomy (NCBI): domain Eukaryota; kingdom Metazoa; phylum Chordata; class Actinopteri; order Siluriformes; family Bagridae; genus Bagroides; species Bagroides melapterus. Next base: position 11,432,979 of record JAOTRN010000041.1, on the reverse strand, counting down.
GGCAGTGTGATGCTCTGGGCTATATTCTACAGGGAAACATTGTGTCCTGGCATTCATGTGGACATTTCCTTGGCACGTACCACCTACCTAAACACTGTGACAGTCAAAGTACACCGCTACATGAAAACAATGTTCCCTAATGGTAGCTGCTTCTTCCAATAGCATAATACTCAAGTGTGTGAGCTCATGCATGCAGAACGGAGCAGAAAGTGCTTTCTATCAGCAATTACTCGTGTGTTACTCTGCCCCAGATGCAGTAGTTCGGAGGAAGCACATGATGGTAGTTGTTTTCTCTGGTTGGTAGCTGTCGTGTGATGAGGAGAGCTGCCTGATGGGTGGGAAATGTCATGACTAAATTAGGGAGAAAATCCAAAAAATTGTGGTGTAAGAAAGTGTAATGTTTGCACTGATTTCAGCTCCACCTATAGTACTGCTGGCAACACAGCTAATTTTTACCCACTCACTCACAACAGAGTGTCAGTGCTGGAAGGTCCTAAATGTAGAACATATATAAATAACACAGGTACTGGAATGCCCTAAATGACACAATGTAATGAAAAGGTCTACTCTGAGGAAACATTTTGTTGGAGTACACAAGAGACATTAATATCACTAATATCGACATTAATACGACGATCATATCCCACACAACAGATACACAGCTTCATCCAAAGCAAACACTGTAGAAGTCCAGAAGTCCATGTTCACCCTGAGTACAACAAACATACAATGGACCTGTGTGTGTGTGTGTGTTGGTGTGTGTGTGTAAATAACACATGCACCGACTAGTCACTGGACTTGGGCACCTGCTGAAAACACTGAAAGAAGCACCAAAATGATTTTCAGGATTATTTCCTCTCTCCTTCTTTACCTGGCCCTGTCAGGTAAGAATGTCACATGATCATTATAACAAGAACAAATCTAAGAAGAATTTGAACTGAAAAGTCACAGAGGTTTATTCACCTCTATGTCAATAATTCCAGAATAAATCCAGTTTATATTTTAACTGCTGTGTCAAAGTAGTCAGCAACCCATCTGAGGGATCAGTGGTACATACTGTAATATAATAGCATCAATAAAGCAGTAAATCTGACAACTGTTCATTGTAAAACAGTGAGCAAAAACATCAGTAACAAAACATTCAGTATTACATAGAACTTTCTATTACATATTCATTCTTTTTCTTTTTTTTTGTTGGTTACTGCAGACCTATTGTGTATTTAATAATGAACTACTTTTAAAATTAGATTTATTTTCACTGTAATCATTATATACCCTAAAGAGTATGAAGCTGTCTATTACAGGTTTACTTTACATTCTATAGTATATTATTATAGTAGAAATACTACAATGAAAAAGGCTTATACGTCTATACAGTGTCATATCTGAAAATGTCAATATGTTATGAATCAGTTTAATATATACAATTAATTATAATTATTTTCAGTGAAATTTTGTTTCTTTTGTTAATTCTTTGGAAAAATTGTTTTTGCTTAAACTCAATCTCTGGCTCTGTAACAGATAAGATCGTTTTGAAATAACAATACTTGCCAAGATTATTCTAATCAACTCACTGATAAATGATATCTGACTTTCAGAGGTGACTATTGGTCATTTCTCCAGCTATTATTAATATAATCTTATTGTGTCTTTAGGAGCAGGAACAGTAAATCTTATTGGCAAGAGTCACAAAGGAGACAGTCCTCTGCTCAATTATGTGGTGAATAACTCTTTAAGGGCGCATCCAGTGCTGACCAAACTGCAGCTGGTACATGCAGTCACAAACATATATCTCAGTCATAAATCTAACAAAATCATTCTAATCTAGTGATAAATTAATAAAATACATACATGCTGAATTATTCAAGCCTGTCGGATATAACAGACACTAGAGGTCAGTAAAATCTAGTATATAAACACAGATGACTAACAAAAAATGAACAAAAATCACATGTGCACTGTATCTTTATGTATAATGTTCACTCAAAGCTTTATTTTGAAATATTTATATACAATCTCTATTTCTGATTCATAGCGAACAATGGAAGATTCCTGGAGCCGTATGATGGTGTCTCCAGAACAAGCTCAGTTCATGGCTAATTTAATAAAATTGATTAAAGGCAACAAAACCATTGAAGTAGGTAAGCACACAAGTTCTGTTAAGACTTTTGTACATTTCAGTAAAGAACAGATGCACGTCTCTGTAAAAGTGATTTGGTTTCTTGTCTCAGGGATGTATACAGGATACAACACCTTGAGTATGGCTTTGGCTATTCCTGAGGATGGGCTAGTGGTGGCCTGTGAAATCAATGATGATTATGTGCAAATAGCTAAACCATTCTTTAAAGAGGTTGGTGAACACGAGCGACATAAATTTACCAGAAATGTTTTAAATATGTTTTAATTACTGTGGGATGTGGTAGCTTAGTGTTGACGGTATTAGACTACTGCATGGAAGATTGTGAGTTCGAATCCCAGGTCCTGGGTAACTCTTAAACCTCAATTGCTCAGTTGTATAAAATTTTGCTCTGGATAAAGGTCTCAAATGCTGTAAATGTAAATGGTCAGTTTAAAATATTGCATCAAAATCCATTAATTCCATGAATTCTCCTGCTTTGAAAATCTTTCAGGATATGTAACAAATGGCAAAGAAAGACTCTTCAGGTTTAAAAGAGAACATCTCTTTTTTTCTTTTTTTCTTTTTTGTGCATCTTCATGGACTTATTGCTCAATTTAAGAGAACTGCAAGGTAGCAAGCTACAAAGAATGATTTCCTCCAATTCCCAGGTGGATGGACAGAATGTAGCCTAATTACCTGGAAAGTGAAGAGATGCAGAACTGTCTATCAGAGATGTGAGAATGCTGACTGATGTAGTCAGTGTCAGCTTCAGTGTCAGTGTTGACACAGCTTGCAAAGTCAAGCATCACAGTACTTTTGCTTTATCTGTGTTTTTGTATCTCAAGGGCAGAAGAGCAGCTACTGCACCACATAACGTGCCACAATTCAAAAGTAGAAATGACTAGTGCTGTTCTCTCTTCTTTTTTTTAGGCTGGAGTAGAAAAGAAAATTGACATCCGCCATCAAAATGCACTCAAAACCTTGGGTAATGTTGAGAGATTTTAGCTTTGTTCATTGATCTAAGTTGTATACGCCTAAAACTCGTCATTGTTTTGGCATCTTTACAGATGAACTCCTTGAGGCTGGTGAAGCCGAAACATATGACTTTGTTTTCATTGATGCGGACAAGAAAAACTACGATAATTACTATGAGAAATCCCTCCAGCTTATTCGTAAAGGTGGCATAATAGCTATTGATAATGTAAGTATGGATCGATCAATAACTGCACGTACATGGAAGATTTCAATATATAACAACATACATAACGAGGATAATCATGTCCTCAGTAAGTCAGCACACATTCTGATCTGGCATCCCTGCACTCGTCAGGTCCTCTGGGGAGGGAAAGTCATAAACCCTGACAAGGATGATGTCACCTCCCAGACCATTGACCAGCTGAATAAGAAACTCCACAAGGACCAGCGAGTGGACCTGAGCATGCTCACTGTGGGTGACGGCCTAACACTGGCTATTAAAATATAATCCTTTGCTAAAAAATAAAATGCCTCGTGATAGAACTTGTATAATTGTTAATGATAAATAATTTTAACTTTATCATATATTATGCAATTTTTTGCAACTCAATGATCTCTTTTACTTCCTGTGTCGTGAAATGTTGAATTAAAAGAACAGTTTCGGAGTCCGTTTACTTCCTCTCAAGCACATATTTCTTTAAATACAATCTGAGTGACTTTTATTTAATAAAATTCGTAAAGATTTGTGTGACATTTGCATTAAAGGGGGGATTTTTTTGAAAGGAACTTTAATACCATTTCGTAACCACTAGATGGCGCCAACAGTCCGTTTAATAAACTTGTCCCTGCGCCGTTTGATTGCAGCGATTAACAAAATAAATCTGTGTAGATATTTTGCTTAAAAACAATATTTCACATCCACTTAATAGTCTGTTCATTTTTCGTCAAAATTGTGTCGAGGATTTACAGGAATTCCTGGGCTGTGACAGGTTTTATATTTTTACTGGAATGGCAAGTTTATTGGCCAAACCCATCTCACAGCTCCAGAGCTCGGTTTCGTTTAACTTGATTTGCACAAATAGAAAGTGAAACTTAAGTGTGGTCCCCGGCTATACACTACTAACTATTCTTGAGTAGTCTTCAGTTATTAAGAGACGCCTTCAAATATCCTGCGGTGCCGAGCAGCAAACAGTAAGTGCTTTTCTGTTTTACACCCTTTTTTTATAACCCATTTGTTGCCTACCAGTGCACAACGATGTCAAGTATTACAGCACTGTAAAATGAAAGTTATGAAAAAAGTAAACCAGCTTTATGCAGTTGCCTTTTTCTCGCCATTTTTGTAGCAGCACAGTACTTTCTGCAGTACAATACTGTTCAACTGATGCTCACGAGGGTATGGCACCACAATGTGTTCCAACACTGGGGGTTGTAAGTAAAAGAAAAGTTGGAACACCTGTAGGAATTAGTAGGTCCGAACAGCTGAGGCACTGGCTGTCTTTAAAAGATGGCTGAAGACCCACTTCTTACAAAACACTTGTCCTAGCACAATTGTCCTAGCTTGTCCACTTGTCCTTGCACAATTAACAGTGTTTTAGGCTATTAGTACCTTTAGTCTTGCAATATACTGAACCTGAGCTAATCTATTCAAAGACAGATTTAAAAGGACTTTTGTACGTCACTCTGGATAAGGGCGTCTGCCAAATGGCCCAAATGTAATGTAATGTAATGTAGTAGCACCAGCTTTCAAGGCTTCAACCTACAAGGGATAAACCTCCATTGCTGCAGAACAGCTTTCAATTGTTAACATATTTTGTGTTCCCTGAAAAAGGCCTTTTAGTATAATCCTAAAAATATTAATTACCTTTATTTTAACCTCTGGCAGTTCACCGCTTACCTTTGTACCATTTCAAGCTGTTCATTGGTCTTGAACTGCAATAAATAACTGGAAAAATTGGAGTGTTCTAAAAAATTTTGACCGGCATTGTAAAATAATGAAATAATTTCCGATATTTAGTTCTTCTAACACTTGAACACATTGCTGAAATAACACAGCAGCATTGTCTTTGTTCACTTTATAGAAACATGTTTGAGGAGGAACTTAAGAAACTGGAGTGCCATTTCACTTGGGACTTACAGAAGGAGGATGCTGATCTTAATTACCTGGAGATCAAATTCACTGAGAGTCTTTCAATCCAAACTGATCATGGAGGGAATTTCAGACAGAGGGAGTTAAATTTTTGTGCTTACATTTTTCACTTGCAGGGCTTCAATGACAAGGCACAGGAGTATTTAGAAAAAGCAAGGGAAGTGCAAAATGATAATTACTCCAATATAGTTACATATGGAAATTTGGCCTGGTTGCACCATCACATGGCTGACGATACCATGGCCAAAGTGTATTTGGAGAAATTGGAACAAATCTCTAGAGCATTTCCTGCTCCAGAAGAAGAGTTGCTCCATGAGGTCCTGAGTGAAAAAGCATGGTCTTTTCTCAGTTTCTCCAAAAAGCATTATATCAAGGCAAAAGAGATCTTTCATGAGGCTCTACAGAAAGAACCAGAAGAAAAGGAGTGGAACACTGGCTATGCCTTCGCTCTGTTTCACCTTGAGGGCCTGGAGATCAGGGAGGACAAGCGTGTACCTTTTGAAGTGTCGCCTGCTGTGAGACAGCTAAAGACCTCCCTAAAACTGGATCCAGACAATGCTATGATCCATGTCTTCATGGGCCTCAAGTGCTACAAGAACAAGAGGAATGCAGAGGCGTGGGAACACATGAAGCATGCACTACACATGGCTCCATATGACCTGAATGTTGTCCTGAGTGTTGCTAAATTCATGAAGAAGGAACAATGCTATGATATGGCTCTTGGTGTGCTAAAGAAAATGTTGGAGAAAGCACCAGAGTCCTCACGTTTGCATCATGAAATTGCTAATAATTACCGCTGGAAAGCCATGCAGATGAGAGACATGCACAACCCAGTGCTTCTAAGCCGTTGTATACACCATTTAGAAGAGGGAGCCCGCCTAAATCCACATTTTGTTTACCCACAGGTTGAGTTAGCACTCAGGTATGCTGAAGTTGGTAACTATGCTAAAGCAAAACAAACGTTCCAGGAGTTGTTTGCACGCCCAAACCTGCAGCCAGCAGATCTCCAGGCTTGGCATCGCATCTATGGAGACTTTAATATGTATCGTCTGGGCTCGGAGGCGACAGCAGTAAAGCATTACAAAGAGGGCATGGCACTGCAAAAAGTATCCACTGAATGGAAAATCTGCAAAAACAGACTCCAAAAAGTCCTTCACAAAACTAGAAAGGACGTGTACCAGATTCGAGAGTTCATGAATTCTTTAAGAGAAAATATTGGCCATAATGAGAAATAGATTTTATCTCTCCAAAAAACATGGTGTAACTTTTTATTAAACCACATCCAATATTCAATAATCATGATCGATTATTCCTGGTATATTCCTACAAGATGACTGATTAACATAAGATCCTAACAAGATTTTCTTAACATCTATTATCAAGAGACTGATGGCAAATTAAAAACCAGAGCTCTGTTATGCTGTGAAGGGATTTCGCTGTAACGTTTTGTCCCTTTAGAGAAAAGCGTCTAATTGAAAATCAGTACAAAGTTATTCTGACTGACTGCCTTTACCCTCTGATGAAACATTTCTCTCCTGAATGGAGTGTTTCCTTCCAGCACCAAAATCCCCAAGTCTCACCGAATGGATCCATGAGCATGATCAACCCATCTGAACATCTAGCTTATACAAGATTTTAGACTGACACTCTCCTCCATGAGCATTAAATAGCAAACACCTTCGCTGGAACAGAGTTCATCTCTACAATACAATACATGTTGTTTTTTCCTCAATATGTACACACAGTCTTCTTATGTAGCATGAGCGTACAGTAGGTCTAAAGATCTTTCTCATACATCATAAATCACAGGGGCTTAGAGCTTTTCTTCTTGCCCTCATGACAGTCAGTTTGGCTTCAAAGTATTTTTATACATGGAACAGGGCACAGTTATTATGGAAGCATCTGTATTCCTTTTAAAATTAATTTATTTAGTTCTTTCCTTTCATCTTACTTATGTGACAGTATTGAGTTTGAGTTTTAGATTAATAATGAACTCTAATCTGAACCTGTTCTGATCTCAATGTTAAAAGAAACACTGTTTGGTAACAATATGTTAACTGATTATCTATATGCTCCAGTTAATTTTCTTTTACATGGTGTGTGTGTGTGTGTGTGTGTGTGTGTGTGTGCGTGTGTGTGAATGCCCATTTCACACTCTTTGTTCAGCATCACTGAAACTGCAAATCAGGCCAATTATTTTCTGCTGCTTCTACAAATAGAGAAGGATTTAGATTAATAAAATGTGTATATTATAGCCTAAAACAGAGGTTTCCAGGTTTCAAGGTCGGTTTTTTTGTGTGATTTATTTTTGTTTTTTTCACTACACCTGATCTAACCATTGTTACGCCTTTTAGGAGCAGTTATGAAACACTATGCAGATTTTTATCGTCTGATAAGACAAACTACACTAATACACACTCAGTAAATAACAACACAATCTTTACTGCCACAGTGAACTAACATGACAGGATTCCTGTGAGGATTTTAAACCATAAGAAACTAATATTCAAATGTTGTATTATATGTATGTTATTAACATATCAATCGATTATAAACCAACAGCTGTAATATAAATGTATACGTCAATTACTAGATTGTTAGAGTAACTCCAAGGCAGACTGTGTTTAATATAAGCCAGAGATATATTAAAACTCCAGAAGAATGTCAGAGCTACAGGAACTACAGTAAATAGACTTTTCTGTCATCTTCATTATTTCATTGGCCTTACTGAGGCCAGTGATACCCAGATAGATAGAAAGATATTAAAATTAGTCATTGCTAAGAACCCAAGATGAATCTTTGTATCACATGCTATGTGATTATTGCTGAAGCTAGCTTTTTTAAATCATAATTTAAATATATAGTCTCCCTTTTGTAGGTCCTTAAAATCCACACCCTCAAAAACACAGTAAACACATGCTGCCTAGGCTAGAGAACTTGAATGGAAGGACAAGATCAGAGGCTTTCTGAACTGACAACAATAAAACTGACAGGCAAATGGAAATCTGTCCTTGTCCTGATTCACTGAATGTTGGTGACACCCATCAGCTGGAGTGCCACTGAAAGTTTCTCCTCTGAACAGTACAATTATTATAAAACATCTTCATGGAGCTTATGACTCATGAATTCTACCTTCAGCTAAAAAGGACCAGGGGGGACTACATACTGTACATAAAAATAACAAAAGTACACCAACGTCAGTGTACGATGCTTTAGTCTCGGATTAAAAAGTATTAAACTGTTTCTTTGCTGTTAAACATTGCTTGTGACTAGGGTGGAACCGTCAAGGGTGTGTCTTTGGTATCTTTAGTATGTGCCTTTAAACTGGGAAAGGAAATGCATTGAGGTGTATACTTATGTATAAAGCTGAGGAATGTAAGATTTCAGGAGAAAAAATGTTCATTTATTTCCACTTTAGTGAGAACCAGGTCAATGAACATTCAGAGATCATTCAAGGCTCATTCAATTGCTTCTTCATCAGTGAGCTGTTTCAGAGTAACTGTGCTCATAATGCAGTGTCACAAGCAGCACATAACCTACAATACCTACAAGTCATTTACTGTTAGCCAGCTAGTTAATATTTGTTCTTACTGATGGCAAAGGGGTTGCGCTGGTGTAATCTCACAGCGCACTGCTCAGCACGGAACTGCTGGATGAAGTTAGATGTTTTCTACAAGCTTTTCTCAAGGCAGTGGCTGTTATGGTACTAACCCACTATCTCTAGCTAGCTAAAATACAGCATAGAAAACAATACTATCACATCTCCAAAGGACCAGAGTCACTAAATGACACGTCATTCACTAAAACCCTCCTAGATTAGAGAACAGTTTAAATGTCTTATCCATTCAGCAAGAAAACAGAGAACACATCTCCTGAACCCATTTTCCTCTTATTGATTATACTGAAGTCTCATTTACTCTCTCTCTCAGTTTCTCTCTCCTCGCTTGTCACATACAGTGTAGTTAGACTTTTTTCTTTTGTGTTTATATTTGCAGTGAGCTGCATGATGTGTGATAGATGCATACAATTTTACATCCAGTTCCGACCAACACAGGATTGTCACTGTGACTTACTGCAGTTCAGGAATATCACATTATACATCACTTGTTTATTCTACATGCTGTAGCTTGAAAGCAAGAGATTATTATCAGCGAACTTGACCAAAAGGGGGAAAGTTGATTTGCTGACTGAAGTTAAAGCAAGCATCAGCACTAGGGAACATATCAAATGCTTCAGGGCGATGGGTTCCGAGAACTTTAATATACATTGTACAGACATGTTTTTGGGGGGATTTTTAGTGAGATAATAGTAATTAGATTTTCTTAGAGCATGGCCATTTTGTTTGAAATTCAAAACCTTTTTAATCATAAGTTGTGACTAGTTATGTCTTTGGCTTTTTTTTAAATAAGGTGTATGGGCTGGGTGGGGGATGTTCTGACGTCAGACTGAGTGCGCGTGCCCGGGGCTGCTGCTGTTGCTGAGCTGCTCATTCTGTACGTTACTGACACCTCAATTCTGCAAACTTAACACATCACGCAGAATATAAAACCCCGACTAACTCTGCAAAGCGAAAATACGTACTGCTCTCAGCATGGAGCGTCTGCTAAATGAACCAGGCTGGAGACGGGAAGAGCAGCGCTATCAGCCGTCTCCAGCATCATCACAGCGCACCGCAAGGACACCTGCGATCAACAGAGCCAGCGGAAGCTTGGGATCAGCTCCGAAAGCAGGCCACAGCTCGCGACACTTTTCACCTGAAATGCCAATAAGGACGACGAACGAGAAAGAATTACTCCGCGGCCTGAACGACCGATTCGCGGGCTTCATCGAGAAGGTGCATCGTCTAGAAAGCCAAAACAAAGCTCTGGAAAGGGAAATAGAGGACATTCGACTCAAAGCAAAGTCGTCCACGTCTCTGGCCAAGCAGTATGAGCCGGAGTTGCAGGACCTGAGGAGGCAGGTGGGTGAAATATCAATGCAGAAGCATCAGATGGAGCTGGAGCAGAAGCGTGTGGAGGATGAGTGTAAAGCGCTGATAGAGAAATGCGAGCAGGAGGCACGCAGTAGAGCTGAAGCCCAGGAGAGCATTTCTGCGCTAAAGAAATACATCGACAACGCGTATAATGCCAAGCAAGAGATGGATAGAAAGGCGAACGCTCTTGTAGACGAGATCGACTTTCTGAAGAGAAACCACGAGGCTGAAGTGACCGATATTTTGACCCAAATGAAGGAGACGCGGGTTTCTGCAGAAGTGAGCGGCTTCGGAAGAGGTGAGCTCACCGCGGCGCTCAGAGACATCAGGACGCAGCTGGAAGGTCGCGCTTTCTGTCCCGACACGTTCTCAGAACAACGCTTCAGCAATCAGCTGGCCAAACTCACCAAAGCTGCCGAAACCGACAGAGAGGCACTGATTGCCACCAGAGCTGAAATCAGCCAATATAAAAGGCAGCTACAGACCAAGACCGTCGAGCTCGATTCAGTTAGAGGGATGAGAGAGGCTCTGGAGAGGCAGCTGTATGACCTCGAGCAACGTCACAGCGCCGAAATCTTTCACTACCAGGTAAGTTTTTGTCACAACTGGGATATCACTGTAAAATATTTTTTAAAAAAATCACACTGCAGAATCAGTATCATATAGATTAAGTACAGTTTTCTTTCTGACATTTTAAATCGTATGTAATAAATAGGCAGAATGGAGGCACTTTAGAAGTAGGATATGGTTATAAGGAAATAAAACATACTTGTGATGTCTGTTTTACAGGACACCATTAGTGAACTGGAGCAGGAGCTGAAAAACACCAAATATGATATGAGTAGCCATGTGCAAGAGTACCAAGATCTGCTAAATGTGAAAATGGCCTTGGATGCCGAAATCTATTCATACAGGTGAAGGTCACAATATGAACACGGTTTTGGTTATCATGAAAAAAGCACAAATTGTCTGCTTTATTGAAAAAGCTGCATAAAATCATGTTTTATTTATGTGCCACCTACAGAAAATTGCTGGAGGGTGAGGAGTCAAGATACTGCACTCTTTCTGATGCACAGATTCCAGTGCCTTATGTTTACAGGCAGTCACCCATCTATACGCTACCTAGGGTGGGGGGAATGACTCGGAAAGTAGAACCACAGTACAAGTTTGTCGAGGAGATTATTACAGAGACAACCAGGGAAGACATCGAGATATCAGACACGGGGTCTGATGATGCTGAAGAACCAGGAGAAGAAAAGGAGAGTGATAAGTTGTGTAGCGAAAAAGAGAAAGAAGGTGTAGCAGCAGAAAGTGAAACCCACTTAGAGGAAAAGAAGACCCAAGAACCAGATGCAGAGGAAAACACAGCTAGCACCGATACAGAACAAATAGAAAACGAAGAAAAACCAACAGAAAATGAAGCACAATCACGAAAAAAGTCTACAGATATTTCTACAGATATCAAGGAAGATGACATGAACACTGAAGTAGCACAAAACAATTTAACTACAACAGAACAAACTGGAGAGGAAGATACGGAGAAGAGTTACAACAAAGATGATGACACAGACTCCAAAAGCAAGGAAACAGCTTTAGACCCAAAAACAGAAAAAACACAAGCACATATAAGTGCTGATGAGGTTGTAGAAAAGGTAGCTCTCAACACTGAAGAAGAGAAACAAGACATAGCAAAAGAAATAGATCGAGACAGTCTTAAAGATCCAAAGCCAACAGAGCAAACAGCTACACAGGAGGCTATTAACAAGCCAGAAAAAAGTGCCATGGAAGAGATTTCTACAAAATCTGAGAATGAAAAGGCAAAAAAAGAGACACAACATTTAGCTAGGCCTGAGGGTTCCTCTAATGGAAAAACAATGGAGAAAGACATGGAAACTAGTGAGGGAAAACGTCTGGAGGTGGACGCATCCACTGCTGACCCGCAGCCAATTTCTCAAAAAGCTGAGGCAGGACAAGAGACACGTCCTAAAAGCGAAGCAGATTCAAACCAGGGTATAGAAACAGCACAAGCTGATGTACTCGATACTACAAAAGCCCAGAGTGCACAGGATAATGCAGCAGGGTTGCAAAAAGAGCAGACAGAGAAAGTAAAGACAGAGGCACCGCTAAAAAGTGAAGTAAAAGAAATCAAATCTGAGCAGGAGAAAAAAATGGACAACAAACCAGAGACTGGTAAAGAAACTGTGAAACCAGAAAAAGAAGACAGTGTCCAGTCTACAAAGGTACAAAAACCACAGGAGGATGTCTCCAAATCTGCTGCCAAAGACGTAGAAGTTGAAACATCTGAAAGAAAGGAAATTCAAGCAAAGGACATGACGGACAGTGAAAAAACAGTAGGAAGTATTGAAGCAAAGAAAACGGAGAACAAGGTTGACGAAAAGCAAATGAAAGAGCAGCCAAAATTTGCAGGAACGGAGAAAAAATCTGAGGAGCAGTCTCAGAAAAATGCTGCAGACAAAAAAACAGAGGACAAAGTAACAGCAAAATCCTCTGAAATACAGAAAGAGATCATTCAGAAGGACAAAGAGACAAAATCTACTGATAAGGAAATAAAAAATGAGCAAATACCAGAGGAACACGTTTCTAAGCATCTTGAACCGGACACTTCTGAGGATATCAAAGAGATTGATATAATCAAGCCTACAGGGCAAGAGACAGACAGTAAAACCTCGAATGATGTGCAGCCTGAACAAAGTGTTTCTAAGACCTCAACAGAAAAAGAGCAAATTAAAAACGAGACAAAGACAGATAAAGAAGTGCAGGACATCAAGGACACCAAACCTGAGAAATCAGACAAGACCGAGGACAGTGAGGCAAAACAGGACAGTAGCAAGATGGACACCACAAAAACAAAAGATCTTGTGAAGGATTCTACAGCCCTGGAACCTCCAGAGAAAGTTTCAACTGAGAAAGGACAAGACAACAACATGAAAGCAGATGTGCAAAAGGAGAGAGACCCGCCAGCAGTGACCGAGAATGGAGTAAATATATGAATGAACGTTTCAGACACCTACGCAGGCAGTATTAATATATTAGTAAATTGTAAACTAAATAGCGGTTTCGATCAATCAAATGCTTTAAATGTGCATGACCAGCTAAATATAACTGCATGAAACACATAACTGCAGTGTTCACCTCCATGCAAATGAAGAGCTGATGTATGCATGTGTGCTGAGATCTAGGTTAAATCTAGGCTGCTGAATAAAAAATATATATTATCAGATAGAATGTATATGTTCAAATGAACAGATTTTGCTATACCACAACAGCTTGGTAGATGAATGTTTAACAGAATGCTATATACATATATATTGGCAGAATAAATATTATTTCAGCATATCGATTTGTTTTTGGTGTGCCATTACTGTTCTGTGAAAGTGTAATTATT
>JAOTRN010000041.1:11329000-11345276 GCA_028566695.1 Bagroides melapterus | reverse complement strand
ACTGATGTAATGACTGAAATTCCACTTTGCATCATAGAAATACATTATATTTTAAAGTATATTAAATCAGAAAACCACTGTAATAATAATAATAATAATAATAATAATAATAATATTTCACAACAATATTTCACAAACTGTTTTCTCCTGTATTTTTGATCAAATGCAGGCTTGATGAGCATAAGAGACTTCTTTCAATGTAGGGGCTTCTTAGGCTACTATTAAAAATAGTCATATGTCCAAACTTTTGACCAGTACTGTTCTGTAAAATTACAGAAAACTGGCTAGCAGAGAGGACAGAAGAAATAGCAGACCAGCTTCAGCTAGCTAGCCTCATAAATTGTCAGTTGCATAGAGCTAGCTTACATTTAGCATGTCTGATTTTCTAGCTACTGTAGAACACATTTTTGTATTTGCTAAATAAACTTTAACACCATAGATACAATATATTTACCAAATTGATGTAATCTTCAGATTCAAATGCAAACCTGTGGAATGAATATTGGTAGTTAGAGCCTGTAGGATGGGGGGTGACTGAGGGGGATTGATTGTGTGGGATGTTTTTTTATTATCTCACCTAAATGTCTGTTCAGTCAGTGTATTTGTATTTACAATGGTATATTTTTGTTTCACAATAGCTTACACAAAGCACAAGGGAGGTTTAAATACAACTTTATTTAATATGTAAATACTCACCAAGATGGACATTATTTGACATTATTTTGTGTACAAGATTCAAAAAATGATCTGTGTTATGTCATGGAGCAATGCACAGTGCATTATGGGGTATGGCTTCAATAGCCCTGCAGTAGGTGAAGTGCTGTGTGCATGGGATTGATGAATGTGCAGGGTAGAAATTTAATGAAATTGTAGTAAATCTGGTTGTTTTAACCGAGATTATCCCAAAAGATTTTTTTCCCCAACTACATTTAAGTTCCCTGCTATAGGCAAACCTGCAATTTTGTAAATTCCCAGTTAATCCCATTAATTCCTATTAATTACCATATATACCCATGAATTCCCATGGAAAGTTTCCAGCCGTGAAAATTCCCGGAATTTTGCAACCTTACTGAGGAGTATACATTACTGGGGAAAGTACTGGACATTCAACAACTAGCGCTGAATTAAGTATTACTGATTTAATCATTGTGTATTGAAGTGAAAGGCAACTGCAGCCTTCTCTTTGACCTTAAATAAAAGTGCCTGGTTGCTATGCTACCAGTAAATTGATAAAGCTCTATGGCATTTTTAATTGGAAAGACATTTTGTAGTGTCTGGATATGCGGCTTGGTTTCCTCTGGATTATCCAGTTTCCTCCCAACTGTGTGTTTGTATATAAATATGAGTGTTTGTGTGTGTGGTGGCTCTTCCAGGTTGTATTATGGACCGGATATACACGTGACAAAAAAAATCAGTCATATTACAGCGGATGGTAGTAATGGATCATTATAAAACCAGTGCACAAATGAAAACAAGAGTTCATGTCAATATTTTCAAGGCCCTTTCCATCAATAGATCACTCAGCTCTACATCTGTGTTATTAGTGGACATTGCAGATTGACATACATACGAGACGTTTTCTGCGAAATGTTATCACTGAAGCACTGAGAAGCATTTCCAGTAATTCTCTGAATAAATCCTGAGCAACATGTTCTGGTGTCAGCATGTACCAGAGGGTTATCTGCTCTCATATCACATCGTATCAGAGTTTGTCAGACTTACTGTCTGTACCAATGTATAAAAATATCTTCGAAGCACCCAGCTGGAAATAAATTGGAAGACAAAAGAAAACAAAAACAAGCAGATGACATTTTGCACTGCTGCTATGAACACTAGTCTTTACTGGATTCAGAATAAAATGATGCACTAATGAAGTTTCACGTGAATTAGAACTTGCTATGGACACCAGCACGGAGTAGGTAGAGCTAAAGTGTACTCGTAGATTAATCATGGGCACAGTTATGTCTGTAGGAAGTGTTGCTAAGAGCTAGCTGGATTGTTATGGGTGGAAAAAAAAAAAAAAAAAAAGCTTCAAGTCAGGAAGGAAAAGCGAGTATCCAGCTGAGCCCTGAGCTCAATCCCTGACACCAAAAGCTGCAAAAAGTGTCAAAACAGAAAGCCAAGTTAATCTAACGCTCCCAAAGACACACAGCACTGTTTTAATGACATTGATCCAGACTTCACTCCAGAAATAAATAACAACTCTGTGACATTTCTGGTGTCAGAGGTGGATTGTTTTAGGTCAGATTAAGTACAGAGTAAAATGATCTATTTAGAAAAATGAAGGTGTACTTCATTTACAGCCAAACTGTGACTAACTGGAGATTCTTATATAACAAACAGTCTCAGTTAGGGGTTCTGCTGCCTGCTTCTTAAACTAAGATAAGAACATTAACAGCAAAGAAAACAGTTGACTGAGCTATTATTTTTCATACCTGTATGTGTGTCTAGATGAATGATCTTCCAATTTCTGAGCTTCCTGTATTAATTTCAGCTCTACCGAAGGGAAACTCTTTCCCGTCTTACGGCGGTGATCACGACGATGTAAAATCCAGCTATGAGATAAGAGGCTCTCTGATGTCTCCTTATGATGAAAATTTAGATAAATCTGTACATAACATTTTTCTCATCTCCAAAACTGTTTCATTTGTTAAATATGATTCTAGGCCAGTGTATTACATGGCAAGCTGTACTTGTTTTAATTTAATATCAATATCAATAGCAAAGAACATAACAGACTACTTCTGAACAACTTCAAATAATTGAAAAAAGGATTGAACACACTATTAAAGCATTTCCTCCTGATCCAGACTGTAGATCGAGTCTCATTTAACAGCATCTAACGAAGGCAGTAAGAGTCAGATAGCATTGGCTTCTTTCTCAACTTGTTTTTTTTATTCATAGCAATCTAAATTATATAAAACATAATAAATGCTGATGGTGTTCAACAGCACTATGGACCTCAGGAATGACATCATTCCAGATAAGACACAATCAATACCCATTAGTTATATAGTGCTGTGTTGAACAGTCTAGTGAACGCACTCTATAAAAGTGGACCTACTGTGAATCATTATCGTTTCTGCTTTAAGCAAACCTAGGCATGACTGAAAGACCATACAGAAAAAGGTTCTGTGAAATTAACCATTATAAAACACCTACTGGGTAGGAAAAAAAAGGCATGTCATGTACACATCAAACAGTTAAATAATTAGAGTATATAAGTTCTAATAACATTCAAACCCTAGTTTGGATTCAAATAAAAATTCATCCTGGATAATCCAATATCTGGCAAAAACCATCAGGAGTTGTCAGGAAATGTTGATTAGTGAAGAGGAAGGGGAACGGAGACAGAGACATTACAGTGAATGGCAACAGTGGAAGTAGGTCCAAAGACCATAATGTAGACCATAACCTGAAAGCTTTTGAGGAGAATAATCAATCAGGACAAAGGACCTTCAAGGACAAAGTCTTCATGGTTTCTTCTTAAACGATCTGATCCTCTGAGTCTCTGATTTTTTTTTTTTTGTTTGTTTGTTTTCAAACACAGAGGTTTAAATGAGAAGAATCTGTTGTAAGAGAATTTAAGAGCTTTTGCAAAATGAGTGATTTGGAATTTAACAATTTATCATCGATTAAACTGTAAAGTGCAATCAATTGCGCTGCATGCCGAACAGACTAATAGCACAGACCACCGTTTGGTTCAACATAGTCATCTCAGAAGTGTCAGGATCAGAGCTCTGACTTGAATCTACAGTTTTCTGATATGTACTGTGATGAAAAAAAGCTATACATTCAGCTTTACATCATGATTCAGTGAAAACACACAAAGTCATAACTTAACAGTCTCATTAAAGACAAGACGATGCATCAGTACATATCAGTATCATCATCTGATTGGTTAGATCCTACAGTTTTTTCCAGGAGAGGTGCGTGTCATCTCAAAGTTCTACTTCCCTCATGGAAGAAGGAAGCCATCGTTTTTATAACTGTGACGATGAGAGCTTATAAGGATTAACACTGGATTTTCCCACTGATGTGAAAATCACCATAAAGACTCATTAATTTGCATGAAATTCTTAAATAAAGAGCCATTGAGTTGCATTTTTCATGTCAATAAACATGACGCTGAACAAAACGAGCTGTGTTTGGTAGCTTTACGTGTTAGTCAGTCGTCCACTTAAGGTCCAATAAAAGCTGCTATGGTGTACAGACCTTCTCCTTTCACGCTGAACGGACATCTGAACATCACACCTATATGTGGTCCTTCAAAAAACTATTTCCACAGTGTCGAAGGCAAGCAATTGTATATAAATGTTTTTTTTATTGGTGTAGAATTTCAGTTTACTTTTCACTGGGAGTAAGCAATCCAAACCTGTTCCCGCACGTCACCGCCCCTGTGCACACAGCAACCTCCGTGAAGACTGGGTTTGCAAAGTTTGGGCTGGGAAATTTCAAGGGACCTGCACAGAGAAGTGACCTCAACCTCACTGAACACTATTCTTTGAGATGAACTGGAACATTGACCACACCCCAGACCTCCTCATTCAACATCAGATAAAAGTGAATACATCCAGAATTGAAGAAAATAGACAAATTTGTGATACCTATTTGCAAGAAACAATGCAAAATTGTCATTTGACTCGCCCTTGTATAAGGTTTTTTTGTATTGCATAGATAACATGACAGATTTAAGTACAGCAATGATAAGGCTGGAACTATAAAGTGGCTGGAACCAAATTTAATTCCATTTTATATCTCTAGCGCTTTAAACAACAAAGATTGTCAAAAGCCGCTTTACAGAAATATATCGAATCAGGAAGTACATTTTACATGTATACATTTCTTCATCTATTCTGAAGAAACAAGGTAAAGGTGGGATGATATAAGAAAGGAACCTTGAGAGGAACCAGCCTCAAAAGGAGACTCATTCTACATTTTCTTTCTATAACTGTGTCTATATGGTCAAAATTGTGTAACCAGGAATTTCATTCCAGTTTTAATGTGTAGTAAATATTGTTGTAGTTATTAATTGTTCACTGATAGACAATTCACCATTTATTCATTCATCTTCAGTTACTGGTAGCAAGACAGAAGTAAGTTCTAGGCAATACGGCATGAAATGAGCCAATCCATGCAGAGACATCTGACGTAGAGGATGAAACCAATGAACTTGAAGAAAACTAACATGAACACAAGAGCATATGACCATACAAAACAGAAGTGGACCAGGATCAGAACATGAGCCCTGGCGAAGTGATTTATTACACTAGTATTTATGGTAACAGGTACAATATTCTTTTTTTTTTCTTCTCCAGAGCTCAGCAGCACTGTAGGTCAGGATTGAGCTTGCAAATCACAGTCATATAGTAGAGTAGGTTAGTTCTTATCAGTAATTTAGCCTCCAAGACTGTTTTATCTGTTTCAAGATGTCTTCGAAACGTGATCAGAAAATTCCTAGAAAAACAAGTTGTTTTTTCCCCCCAGACATTTTCACTATACGTAGTTATACTGATAAGAAACATCTAAGCCAGAATGTTCCTCACATTCACATAGCAACACGTCTTTTACACCAGAAGGTTTTCTAGACCTTCTAAATTGCTCATATATAAATGTATACGAATTGCAGAGGCAGTCTTCGATCCTACGTTTTAAACCTAAACTTGAGGCATGTCGCTATCCAGAGTATGTCCAAGGTCAATATCCTACACAGCTTTGCATCTTCCTCATTGTAACAGTGAACAAATGGTAGTGTTGCCCACTGGAGCATCTGTAGAAAGTCTTCAGTCCCTGTTCAAGAGTTTCTCCATGTTACAAAAGTACCTGCATCCTAGTTTAATACTGATGGTTGGGTACAGCATCTGCTCTCTGGCTGTGTTCTGCTGGGAGCTTTCATGTCTGACCTCTACAGCTCTACAGCTCTCAGTCATCTCTACTGCATAACCACCAGGAGTGTCTCTGTAACTGAAAGAAAATGTCCAGTTTGCGTGGAGAAAACTGGCTCCCTGAAGCAAAAAGGAAAAAAAAGATCCCATCAAACACACCTGTTACACAACAGATTTATTATGAGCAAGCTGTTAGAGGATTCTACCTGAAGCAGCCTGTAGAGTAGCCGCAAAGGTCTACACTTATTTCATGCGAAAGAATTCAAGAAGCTTCAGCTGTTTTTTTTTCCCCCTGTACTGGAAAATCAGATACAAGGCTATCTTAGAGAAGAGCCAAAGAGACTCCAATGATTTATTCTTCACATCACTAGTTTATGGTGTAATGGATGTGCCATGCCAGCAGTGAGATGCAAACTAGATAAAACAGACACAAATTCTCTCTAGAGTACTTAGAAAAAAAAACATGAACTGTGAACTCTTAAATAAAATAAAAAAGGCAAGAATCAAGGGGGGAAAAAACAAATGATATAGGAGTCGGAGGTATCTAAAATGATTCAGCAGATATAGAGTCTATCCAAGGAACTCTGGACAGGAAGCATGAATAGGGGTGTTGGCTGATAACAGGTCACAGTGTACACACACACACTCCACTGAAACCTAGAGGAAATTCTTACAGAAACACAGAGAACATGTGCAATCCCTGAGTCAGTATAGAACCAAGAACCCTGAGGCTGTAAGCAAGCAACATTACCTGCTGTGACAATCTAAAATGACTTACCAGGAAATCAATCATTGAAATGATTGTTCTTTTTTCTTAAGTACGATTCATTTTGTATTCTATAATAACAGCTCCCTGGAAAGCGTACAAGTGAAATAATTACAAGCAAGTTTATCAATAGAAACTCAGCATTCACGTCTTTTCTTGGCAGACTCCGTTGCTTTGACGGAAAAGTTCTATGGCACAACAATAATTACAAGCAAGCCTTTGACTAGTCTGTTGTTTGACTTTCAATTTCTGTTAGTCACTCTGTAAAGCAGAATTCAACAAAACTTAGAACAGCGCTTTGTTTATTTGATTGGCCTTTGTGAAGCTGCTACGAGGTAATTGCTTGTCAACCAACTTGACAAAAATGGTTTGCACTGAAGTAAAAATGAGAAAGAAGTCAACGTGATACAGATGTATTAGTCTTAATAATTGTCCTGCAAGCTGTCCTTCCAAGTGATCCTGCCTTTTACTCAGAGAAAAAGTAGATCTTCCTTTACTGTAGGATCAGCTACACGTCTGTCATTTTCCCTGTACCTGCACACACATTATCATTACTTCAACTATGTGTTCAAATACTGCATAATTTCAAATATTAAGCAACCTACAATTTTGCCACAGACAAATATTAGCACTATTATTAGACGACGCATTCATTTATTTTAATTTCAAGCCATGAAATTATTCATTTGCTGAGTTCTTCTCAAGAAAAATATTAAGATTCAAACTTTTTGTTTATTCTGTAAGCCATGAATAAAATCTACCATCAACACATCTTTAAGCATTTGTTTAAGCAACTTAAAGCATACAATGAGGACATTGGTGAGGACAAGGACCAAGACGGTGCCGCAAGACATGTAGAGCAACCAATCATACATTTACATTTACGGCATTTAGGAGACACCCTTATCCAGAGTGACTTACATTCATCTCATTTTATACAACTGAACATGTAAAGTCATTTTCCTTACAAAAAGAGAGCAGTGTGTAACCACAGATAGTCCCTTTTCAAGAAAATCATGCAAACTAACAGACCTATATTGTATATTGTGATCTTATCATATGGAAAATCAATTCTCATTAACGACTCACGAACACAGTTGTACACATGACGGTTTCCTTCTTCCATTAGGGAAGTAGTGTCATCACAAAGGCTTTGTTTCCAGGTGGAAAAATGAGACACATGACTCCCAAAAATCCTGGAGAACTCAACCATTTAGATAATGACTTTAAAACTCCTGAGTGTTTCCAGTTTTGTGTGCACGTTCAGCCAATCGGTTTGTGAGCTTGACATCTGATACACAGCACGATCGATTCATCACCTAAATGAAAGACAATCTACAGTATATACCCTTATATGGATTCTTTGTCTTGAAATCCGTACTAAAATAAAACATATCACTGAGAAAATAATGCTGATTATCTATATAAAAACACCACAACGGATAGGATGGTCCATGGTTCTTAGTGACTACATGTGCAAAACAGAGCCTGGGGCTGTCCATCCTGAGCTAGACAAGGACATGTGGATGTGACAGTGTACAAGCTTTGACAGTTATATGACACAATGCACCCTTTCTTTTAAAAGGCGTCTAACTACAGTTGCCCTTCTTAGAAAATACAACATAGATTTTGTTTTTATTTTTTACAAAGATTAAGTTTGCATGTTACAGCCATGAATAATATCCATTTATTAAGTGAGCTTCACAAATTATTTATACCTGCTTTCGTCAAACATTAACAGACGTGCGCAAATGCAGGCACACACATAAATACACAGGTAGTGTGTTGTGCTTTTAACAGTATTTGGAAAGTGTCCCACTTCACAGCAATCATATACTTGCTTACTTCCTCTTGGTTCTAAAAGTCATTAATGAATCAGCAGCAAATCATGCATGGTGCTCTTATAAACCAGTGTTCACCAAGCGAATGAGTGGAATATTCTGTTAAATAACTGAACATATTAATAAACAAATTATTAAAAGTATACAATGCAAATAAATAGTGGGAATGACAAAAAGGTTTTTATGAATAGCTAGCGCTAGGATGAACCATATCCATCTAGACAAAAGGGAGATGAGACATTCAATACCAGATGACGACATGACTTAAAAGAAGAGTATATATTGCGAAAAACAATAGGGATGGCAGGGAAAGAAGACATTGAGCAATTGTTTTGCAGGACAGGTACTTCAGGATTACTTACTTATCAACTGAAACAAGACGCCCTCGATGTCACGAATGAAAACATAATGCTTTAGCGGTTTTAGTATTACAGACAGAACATGGACCATGACCAAGACGGCACTTTTAATTTAAATTAAAGCTACAGTGAGTGAGATAAAAATGAAGAACTATCAAAAAGTGAGAAGTTATTAGTTTCCTAGCACAGGTAGACCCTGTGTGTTATGGTAATGTGACATACCAACGTTCATGTGCAACTTGTGGTTATAACAAAGGTCAAAACAATCAGTTTGCATTACGCACTGAATTTTTATGCACATATAGTAAAGACACTGCCATCTCAGGGATTTATACACGGATATAATTAATTTAATATACATACTGAATACAGACGACTTGATGTTTTGACATTTTGAACTGTAACATAGTAAAAGACGGTGTAATCGTTCCAGACACGATCTCTAAAAAAATGACCGATTTAACAGATACGGACGAACTAAAATCCCAGAGATAACCCCATAATAATGCTATTACTTCGGCTTGATATGTAAAACCGAGTAAGGCTTCTGATGCCCTGGAATGCATTAACGCGAATGAACGCACTGCAGTTGTACCATGACGATTGCTTTTATACACACACACACACACACACACACACACACACAGACAGATGTTCTACTTTACTCATTTATTTGTTTTTTGTTTTATTTTGTTTCAATTTTAAATGAGTAAGGGGCAATGATGGGCACCCACTCGCTGCTACAGAAAATTTCTATCTGGCAGATATCTCTAGCAAAAAGCGAGTTAAGTTAATAATCACACACAGAAACACACAATGCTGCAAGCCGAAACAGACCAACATTCAAGAGGTTTTGAAAAAACACGTCAAAGCACGCACAATGACAATGTAATGGTATTGGTAAATAATTTCTCCTGAGATACGGC
This sequence comes from Bagroides melapterus, assembly GCA_028566695.1. NCBI lineage: Eukaryota > Metazoa > Chordata > Actinopteri > Siluriformes > Bagridae > Bagroides > Bagroides melapterus. The sequence continues at coordinate 11,335,499 of JAOTRN010000041.1, read as the reverse complement.
CCCTTTAGTTCAACACGATGCCACCGTGGAAAGCGAATGTCCGAGCTTTAATGTCCAATCTTGCAGTGTGAAAAAACAATGTCTGTGAAGGGTGCTTTAAATTTCTCGTTAGAGCTTCTCGATTTAGGATTTAGGTTTCACGTCAGTTTGTCCGACATTTAGAGAAAAAGATTCAACTGTTCAGTTTCCAGAGTAGAGTTACTTCATTCGATATCGTTTTTACTCACCTCTCCCTCGGCCTGAGGAAAACGCGATGTTTTGATTATTTCACTGTCTCCATCTGACTGAGTGCGTCATGTCACTGAGACTTCCGCGTTAAGAAGAACGAGACATAAAAAAATGCGTAAACACTGCGCATGCGCGGGCGCTCGGCGCAGAATGGCTTTTATTTTATGTTTGGGGTGCCCTCGTGTCTCATTCACACACAAATTCGCGTCTACTTAGTCTTTTAAATCGTATTCAGACTGCTTAAGTGTTCTGAGTTCTATAGAGTGATCTGTCATCAGGAACAAGGTTTTTTTATGTGGTGTCTTTTGACCAGCTCCCACACCTGTTATTGAGGATCTTTTGTTGCAGGACAGAATGCAGTGTGGCCCAAATAGGGAGGGATTGCTAAAGGCCATGTGTTTGACTTGGAAAATTCATGCTTTACCCCTCCATATGGACTTATTTTATGTATATAATACAGCTATACAAATATTTGGCCCACTATTCAAATATGTACAATATTGTTCTTGCTTTTTAAGTATTAAAAAAGTGTTGTTGTTTTTTTTTTTAAGTATTCAGCTTTTTATTACTGAACCATAAGACAGCACACATTAGGTCCAACTTGACATTATTTGTAGGCTCGCTTGTTTTTGAGTTATTGAGGTTTGGATTTAACCTATTTAATTCAAGGGACTAATTAAACTGGCTTACAATTATAAGAATTTAATGATATAGGTTACATCTCAGATAATGATTTAAAAAATAATAAAACATCCCCTGAATATGATTCACAAAACCCTGTGTTCTCCAGAGCCCACTTTGAAAAACATGGTTTTACATACCTTTTGTTAAATGCTTGTTAAATCAACTGTTGCCCTGGTGGATCAGTATGTTTGAACAATGGACTTGACCTATTATTAGACAACAATTGCCCAGAATCGGCAGTTCATGAACAGCAAATGACTGAAACATGATTCACTGTCCAAACCATCAACATGCCTAGTGATGCCTAATCTTTAAATGGTTTGTGTTCTGTACATGCAGCATTAACCTGTAAATCAAGTTCTTGTTAAGCACGTTTCCTCAAAGACAAATATTTGTCACTACAGATTGTTTCCTAGTTATAGTGTATGTAGACAACACCAAAACCTGACAGAGAGAGAAGAGATTATTTTTATTTAGATGAAGACCTACAAACCAAATCCACATTGTAATTCTGTTGTATAACAAGACATTTTTCTCTTTCAGTTTCATAATGAGTGATTTGTGTAAATGGTTAAAGTATTTCTCCCTCCCTCACAAACAGCTGAGTGTTTCTTTAATGGCTGGGTTTGAGTAATATAATATTATATAAATCAAGCACATCCAGCTCTGTAACCACAACAGAATCACTCAAAACCACTATCACCTTCTAAAACATCATCTGCCTGGTCCAGCGTACTGTGAGTCACACTGCATATTATATTTCAGTTCTAGACAGCCAGAGAGAACATATTTCAGCAGTGCCAGTAGGGTGTATTCTTCCCATCTACAATTTTAAATTCTTTTGAAAGATAAACAACACAAAAGACAGCCTGTTCCGCATCGCACGTAAAAAAAATAAAATAAAGTAACAGCTAGGGTTGGCTGGCTGCCAGCTTATCAAATTAGCTGTTTATCATATTAGGACTTTACCCAGTATATGTGATCTCATAGCCACGTAGCAATCAAGTGAGCTAGAAACAATGACTAAGAATAATAAACAGTGCTTTCTTTTTTATATCTAGGAACACAAAGTATGCTGAACAAAAACAGCTGTAGAAATGAATGAATTCTCAAGAACTGGTCAAGGGCTGAGTAATCGGGAAGAGAATGGAAAATATTCTGTAAATCATTCTTCTAATTGAGGACAAGAATGAATCAACTAAATGAGGAGCCTATGGGACCAGGGACTTTAGGTGCCAGAGGAAAAATCCAGATTAGTTCCCATTTACAGTGATTTCAAAGAAACAAATGCAGACAACTGTTTTGATTTTTAACAGACGATGCTTGTTGCTCTCATGGATCTGAAATCAAACTGTCCATTTCAGTGACTCGATACTTTTCTGTTGTTTATTACTGGAATAATTCTGTTCTAATAAAGATGATTAAGGACACAACCAGACATATGTAAACGAGTTGGGTTTCCACACTGGTTCCTGAATAAGGAAGCATCTAAAATCAAGCACATCTGCTAGCCACAAAAATGCAGCTAATAAGAAACAAAAATTAATATAACATGACAGGATACAAGAATATATTTTATTTATACTTCAGTTTATTAGATTAATTCCAAATAAATACTGAACATTATAACAGCTGTTCATGATGGTGTGCAATAAAAAAACAAACAAAAAAAAACCAAAACAAAACACATGTACAAAAAGAAACCTTCACAATGGCAACTCAGCTTAGTGTTCATGTCAGCCTACCAAGCCCTTCCACAATTATTCATAGCTATGTGGCCATACTGCATAGTAGTGTTTACAGCTCATTTATACTTGTATACAAAGTGAAACCCTTAACAAACACATCCTTTTATATTATGTATCTTTAATACCTGGTGTGCAGTCTTCAACAGCGTGCTGTAGGCCTAAAATGTACTAATTAAGAGAAAGGAAAGGGGGAGGAGAAAAAAAAAAAAAGAGAAAGTGACAGCATTATTACTAAAGTGCATCCGGCAAAGACTTGTCTCATTAAGCCATTAAGAAACAAATAGAAATATATCATATTTCTATACATAGAACAATATGTAGTGATCACTTTTCCACGACAATTCCACACCAGTTTCGTTTTTTTTCGTCCTATGCGTGAAGACAAAATAGCAACAAAGAAAAATTAATCGAGAAGAAACAAATTCACATTTTTTAATAAAATAAAATAAAATATAATGTCTTTAAGCAAAATTGGTGATAAAAGCACACTGCTGGTTTAGTTCTTGTTCTGATAATCATGCTTTCATTTGTATATCGTCTTGTATATTATCTTCCCTTTTGTAGTCCCGTCATATTTTGGGCAGCTTTGGTGCACTGATGATGGGGTTAGACTTCTGTAGGAAGCGGCGTCCTGCACTTTTGTAGTCGTAAGTGCAGTTGTGGGTCTCTGCATAGCGGTGCGTGGAGCAGAAGTTGTTGCCACACCTTAATTAAGGAAATATAGTGAAGTATCAACAGGAAAGCCGGGAAGGGGAAAAGGATCTAGAAATATGTCTAGTGAAAATGTGTAACACAACAACAGGCTTTTAAATTAGGAACAAATCAAAGCTCTCCAGAGGATTCAGTGGAATTTATGTAGTAAGCAGTCTGCTGTCTAGAAATATGATCAACATATGAAACAAACAAATCAATTCAGAATAATATAGCAGGGCTCGGTCTTCATTTCATTCTGTTTTGATTTTTTTTTTTTTATATAATAACTGTAACCAACCATCTGTTTTAAGCACCTTAATCATTACTCTACTTCAAAGCACACATCAGAACCAAAACCCAAGAATACAGATCAAACACCGTGTTTATATGTTTCTGAACAAATACCAGAAACCTTGAGGCTAGCCAGGAATGACAAGTCATCATCAGAGACAAGAACAGAACGCACAGATGTCACTACAAAGCATTTCTGAACAGAACTGCTAATTTAAGGCCTGACAATTTGATTCTCAACCGCATCACACATCTTCCCGAGAATGAGCTGATCTTACACCTGAAGCATGGCTTAGAAACAACACGTCATAAAACAAAAAAGCTTCTCTGCAAAGGCAGCGCTAAGATAACCAAAAGCCAAGTCCAAAAGACCAAAAAACATATCATAAACATATCCTTTGTTTGAGAACAGATCTCACATAAGAGTTCCTGTAGCCTCCTGCTGCAATGAAAATGCACATTATCATTCTGATCAACACTCAGACTCGTCTTCAGACAGACTACATAGCAGGAAGAATTGCACAAAGGAGCACAAAGGGCTAACTTCAACTGCCTATAGCCTAAGCTACATACCTGCATTCGTAGCTGGTGGCTAGCCCGGTCTTCTTGCCACATAGGAAGCAGTGTTTTGAAGACTTCTTCTTTGAGCTCAGGGGGGCCTTCACGGGAGGGAGGAGATATGACGGAGAACCTAAAACATTTCAAAAGACAGTGTTAGAAAGGTCTGTAGTAATAAATCGTAGAGTTAAAATAAAGAAGCAATGCACCATCAAATAAACAAAAACGGTACACTCAACCATGATTAAAAACTGCACCGCAGCTACCAAGTGGTGCAACAGAAAAGCGCTTATGCCAAGTCCAAAATAGCTGGCCATATTGTTTAGATTTTAGAGACAGCATTACTCTTTCCTCCATTAGTCATAGCAACACTAGCCAATCTAGCTCCTGTGAACATATGATGCAGAAGCGGACAATGTGCTTTCTTGCATGTTTGTTCAGTTGCCCTGTGACGTGGCATAAGCGGAATTACAAAATGATGGTTTCAAGTCCCTCGGATGAAGCATGCCCACCTTCAGAATTAGTCTGTGGGGAAGAATTGGTCGAATGGCCAAAACTGTGTAAACAGCAATAAAACAAAAACAAACACAAACACTACTGGACACCATGGATATCCAATCTTATCCAGAAAGGACTGGTGTCCGGGCAGATTTTCCTTCCAACCATGCAGAAGCCACACCCGAGTCTACTGAAAGCCAAGATCAACTGGTTACAGAGTCAGGTGTGGAATCAGGTGTGGCTGCTGCCTAATTGGAATGAAACCTACACCCACACCATCCTTTGGAGAAGAGATTGGACACCTGTGCTCTACTCCCATGTTCTATCCAAGGCTTAACAATCCTGGTTTGCATTTATATTTGGTTGAAGGAGGAGATGAACGATAAAATGAACTCCTATAAAAATGACTGCTAATGTACATCACTTACCAGCGGTCGCCTGAGCGCAGTTATATGTAGAAGGAAGCCTGCAATTCTGCCCATCTATACAGTTCTACACGCAACACACTGAATCATGAGAAAAGGAGACGAACAATAACGACAGCTACGCCAAAGTTCTGAAGCAACAACTCCTACATCCATATTCACAGCATTCAGCTGGTTCACTTCCACATACAGGCATCTTTGAAAACGCAGCCACAAGTTCTATGTTTGGAAAGCACACGGCACGATGAAAAACTCGTGCATGACAACAGGCAAAGGAAGCTCTAGTCCAGGTGCTGAGGCATGAGATTGGATTTGTAGTTGCTTTCTACAGCCATCAGTTCTCATCTCTGAGAGATCAGCATGTTTGGTGACGGGCTGCAGATACTGGCACTGATATTTCTGGGCACATTTTTAGAAGATCACAAACATCAGCTGACGAATGTTTTACGTTCACACCCACACACATCCGTTTCATGCTGCCTTGAAGCTTTACTATAGCTGTTCTTATTAGGTGATAGTTTGTGGGTATGGTCTATGCATATGGTATAAATCTGTATATGGATGTACAAGTTTAGGCAAGAGAGGAACAATGCTGCTCATGGTTTGCATTTCCGTTTGCTTGGTTTTTTGTATAGTTCCTCTGTCAATGATAGTAAAGAACTGATGCCTCACGCACAATGCTATGGTAATAAAATATTCATAAGCCTCTATAAAGCAGCACCGTAATGTCATGCTGCCCTTTTGGGTCATGGACACGGTCTCATCATCTTTCTGATGCAGGGCTGGGGTCAGTCGTTTCTCAACACACTTTGATACACAGATGTAACAGCACATCATCCGACACAAGCTTGTTGACAATTTGCTGAGGTAACAATAAAAGGTTGTCACTTCATTCATGCTATTTTTGGTTGACAAACTGCTCACCACGGACGTAACAGGCTTGATTAAATAAAGCCAGGTAGAAACTGGAATTTCAATGCCATTCAAGCGAGACCTAATGCATGCAATAAAAAGATGACTCTAGCTGTGACAAAAAGCATTTCAAGGACTCGGCTGTCTAGTTTTTTTTTTTTTTTTTTGTGAGAGATGCAGCATCCAGTCCAAACAAGTGATCTGTGTTATCCCGGCACTGAAAACTGCAAAATATTACAAACAGTCAATAAAGAACTACTAAATAAGGTTACGTCTCCCAGAAACTGCATGTTGTTCAGGTATTTTACACTTTGTTATTTTTTATAGTGTGTTAATACTTTTAAACAGTGTTGGGGAGTAACCAGTTACATGTAACGGCGTTAACTAATTTAATTACAAAATAAATGTAACAGTAATTCGTTACAGTTACTGAGAAAAAAATGTGTAATTAAATTACAGTTA
>JAOTRN010000041.1:11266469-11283504 GCA_028566695.1 Bagroides melapterus | reverse complement strand
ACACACACACACACACACACACACACACACACACACACACAGAGAGAGAGAGAGAGCGAGAGAGAGAGAGAGAGAGAATAAATCAATGCTAACATTAAGCACCTTACCACAGGTATCCTTACCACTCGTTCCCCCTGGCTCCGCCCTCCAACTAACTCGACCATGCCTCCGCTTCCACAGTAGATAATTGGTGACTAGTTTTGTTTGTTTGTTTGTTTTTTACAAACATTAACGGCAACCGCTGAATATATTTTCAGACATTTTAGTGTAGGAAGTGTTTTGTATAAATAAAAAGGTATTGAATTTGAGAGCCACCCCATTATCATGACACAAGTCAACGTTCATAAATCGTATCATTCTCACAGAGGGACACAATATGTGTGTTTGTGCTCATCTGGCATAATGCTTGTGCATTTTCACACTGTCTGCCCTTGTGAGAATTCTCGCAACCACATGAGCTATCTTGTTGTAATGGAGACGCCATTAGCTACAAGACTAAGAAAGACCTCTAGTCAGACTAATCAGTCTGAATTTCTTCAGAGAAATCAGCAAAGGTTTATATACCAGGGAATCATGAACAGTGCATGCAACAGTGCTCCTTGTACAATTAAGAGAATATTTTATTGATATACTGACACACAGTCCATATCCAGACCAAATGGAGTTTTGCAGAAATGGATATGTACATTTAATTTAGCCACTGCATAAACAAACACAACTATTTTCATTTTATTTCACCAACCAGTAGTTTTGTACCAATTAAATATTTTAATATTGTTTAAAATTAGACATTTCTAATATCATTCCATTTTTTTAATCTTATACAGGTAAATTCTCTCACGATCACATGAATAATAACGTTAACCCTTCTGTCCGTCTCCCAATACAATTGCAACATTAACAAGAAAAATATTTCTAAGAGCAATTCTTCTGAGCACATTATAATTTCATTTAAGGGTGTATATAGGGAAAAAATGACAATAACTTCAGAAAAAAAAACATAAAACAAATGATAAATATAAGCACATTGACAACAGATGTTCAGTTAACTCTGTATACACAAGCTGTGCAAGCTAAACTTTTTTTTTTTTTTTTAAATAAGGATTAAACAGTCTCCTTCATCTTTCTTTCCATTGGACAGAGCAGCACTTGTAGATAAAGGCATGTTTAATCACATAGTACTAATGAAAAAATAAAAATTATAATTGTCATTGTAATGATACAAAAAAATAAAAAGAGAAAACTGAATAGTGCACAGACAATTCGGTGTTAATGTTAATCTTAAGACTGCCATCAAGTGGACGCAAAATAAATGCACTGAAGTGGAAGATGACACTGAACCATTTAAAACCTCTGTAAAGGTGCTGAAACAAACATTTAACCTTTTTTATGGTTTAAAAAGAAACATCAATACAAGCTTTGCCGATGTTATGTCAATTTCACACAGTGTGCTTTAATAAAAATGGAGAATCTAGTAGAAGCTCACAGAAAGTCGCAGCTTTCTACAGAAATCATCTGGACCAAGAAGAAATGCCACAGGTATCTAGTTCTACAGCATTTATTTGGAGTGAATGGTGGGCATACAAAAAGGGGGGGAATAAATAAATAAATACACCATATCCACTTTCATGCAGTTATCAGGCAATCATGTGGCAAAACCTACAGGTCACCAGCAACAGGTAATGTTCATGTCAAACATCAGAATGAAGATAAAAAACATGATTTCTTGTGACTTTAACCATGGCACTGATGCTGAATATCGGTATTTTCAGGAAACAGCTGATCTGGCACCAACAACCATGCCAGATTCACTACCATCACACATTTTCTCAGTTCTGATGTTTGATGTGAACATTAACTGAAGCGCTTGACCTGAATCTGCATGTTTGTATGCACTGTATTAAAGTGGACGGTGAGTGTAAGCCCCTGTTTAAAACAGTGTGTCCTAATGAAGAATAGAGTAGTTCCTCTATACTGACAAGACAATCACAATACCGGTTCAGTCATGCTCATGATGCATTATAGCTTTCACATACTGACATATAATCAGTATTAAAATTACAGAACAGCCTGGAGAAAGATGTGTTTTATGACACAATACAATAATACAGTCTAAAGAGTTAAGGCGGATTGTTCAGTGCAACCACTGTGATGTGAGCAGATAATTTCCAGTGATCTGAGTTAAGTAGTGTTCCCCTGATCCACACCTGGCCTCCTACAACACTCCCAGAAGCTGGGTGGCAATTTTGTTCCTGGTGTGGAAGTGAAGATCCCTGATCTAGTTCAAGTGCAGGACTTGCTTCATGAACTCGTAAGTGGTGAAGGCAACAGCTTGAGATGGTACACAGCGTATGTAGTTGAGAGACAGGCCACGGTACAGTCCCTTTTTAATCCCGTACTGATTATACACATGCTTAAGGGTCTTTGTAAGGGAGCTAGGCAAAAAGGGATTAAACACATAGAATGATTAGAAACAATAATCTTGAATGCCTCATATAACATTTAATTATTTACAGTCAAATGCAATTTCAGCTTCATTATCATGGTGCTTGGTACATGTACAAAGGCAATGAAGTGCGAATTACCATAATATAAAAAGGCCAAGCAAGTTAAATAAGTTAAAGTATTTACTTTAGAACAAAAGTACAAGAATAGGGACAATAGCAGCAGCTATAAACTGTAACTGAAACGCTACTATCAACATGGCAGGGCACAATTGTATTTAAAATCAATCACCACTTACAGATGTTTATCAGCGTCAGGCAGCGCCGCTCCCAGCTGCATTCTCCTCCGGGCAACATCCAGAGGATATCTAAACAACCACAAATGAAGAGACATTAAACTTAAAGTTTCCTTGATATATTTTCATACATTTTACAAGGCTATATTCAGCTATCCAACTGAATTCTGGGTTCCTTTCAAACCCAGCAAACGGGTGACTCAGACAGAAATCTAAACATAGATCCAAGTGAGCAGAGTAGAACTGTGACCAAAGACCAAAAAGACTGGTTTAGTATGAAAATCTTACTTCTTAACTAAAACCACTTAACCAAGATTATATAGATGTATTCAACAATGGAGGTTAGAGTCAATTTACATATTGTAATTCCTTTTTCCTTTTTCTACTGAAGCTATGCAGTGTTATGTGCTAGGTGAAGAAGCTTGCTACTCATCCGTTTTTCCTTTGCAATATTGCGAGAAGTAAAGCATCCTGATATCAACGGTGTATCAAAGCTTTCCTGGTTCAGTCTTCTGAGATGCTGTATTGCTAACAAATGCCTGGGCGACTGGATAACGGCATTGCTACGACCCAGACTCGGGTTGAGCCGAACAGAGTATATGCTCAGGATTCAGTGAATGGACATCTTAATAATGTTGGAGCAAGGAACGAAAAACACAAGGAAGAATTTCCACCAATGTGTTGGTATATTTACAGAAAGTGTATAACTAACATACACATACACACAACTGTACACGGCGTCTCTTCAGGGTGGATCAAGGCCAAAATAATAAACAGATTTAGTTATTGTTCAGCTATCTTACCTGAAAGGAAAGAAAAGAAAATACAATCAGTCTTCCATGACTCCCTACCAAAAACACAGGAAGAAAAAGAGAACCCTCTCCCAAAGAAAATGGAAGCCACACCCCTACTGCCAGTGTAATAGAGGAACAGTAGTCACAGCGACTATTATAGAACATATACAACAAGTAAATAAACATAAAAGAGGTTCAGTGGGAAATGTTTTTCATGAAACGTGTGCACGTAAAAAAATTCCTAAGTATAACTTACGATATGGTCTGAGCGATGGCTCCGGCTACTCCTCCACACAGCAGGTTAATGTGTGTCTTCAGAACCAGGACGTCAGGGTTGTCGCGTGACGGCTTTCCCAAGAGTTCCGGAAAATGAGCCAACCCCAGACTCTTCAGTGTTCCGAATGTAAAAAACGAAAATCCTGGGAAAAAACAAAACAAAAACACAGTTAACACTTTCTATATATAGCAACACATTTAAAGTGATAACGTGGCATTGATTTATTACACAAGTGAAAAACCTGACAAGATTCACAAATACGTTCATGCTGACTTACTACTAGGGTTTATGGTGTGATGCGTCAATGATGCACACTGAAGCATGTCTTATGTTTGACTGCATTAATAATTATTATTGTATGAATATTATTATTTATGAGTGTTTCTATACAGCTCTCAAAATGTTTCTATCATTAGCTGAGTTCATTCCTTGTAAATTGTTGTATTTGCTTGTCCTAAAGTTTGTCTATCAAAAAGACTTTTCTGTAAGATACAATTTTCTTCTCTTTACAGCTTTAAAAATGGTTTGCTTTTCAGCCATAGACATCTCTCTGTACTTCATGAAGTTTTATGCTTTTTAACAAAAATGATTAACTGTTTAAACAGTCAGTCTAACAGGGCTACAGGAAACAGGAAACACCTGACCCTCACTTGTCCCAAATACTTTTATTCACCTGAAAAATACTGTATATGTGATCAAGCAGACTTAACAAACCAGTTTAGAGCAAAAACCACATTATAAACTGAAACACGAACACTTTTCAAAGCTTCTCACTTTTCAAAGCTTCACATTGGGTGTCAGTTTCATTGTTTTGTATATCTTCCACAACACACCCAGTGACTGAATGTATACACACTGAAATTAGTGCATCCTGAGTGTTAAAGAATGTGAGAAATGACAACCAATTGAAAAAAAGCTTAACCTGCATAGGGAGCCATGCCAATGATGGTTGGAATTAAACCACGGTAGAACCCAGGGATGCCCCCCTCCTTTAAAGAGAAAACATTTACATTTACATTTAAGGTCATTTAGCAGACGCCCTTATCCAGAGCGACGTACAAAAGTGCTTTTAAATCTGTCTTTGAATAGATTACATAATTGGGAAAAAGAGGATGTGGCAAAACAATTTTCATTCAAACCCTGCTTCCCTCTTACACAGTATACCTTCAAATAGATGGTCTGGAAGGCGTTTCCTATCCCAGTGTAGCGATGCTCCCCGGTCACCTGAAATGCCAGGCGAGCACGAATAACATCAAGAGGATATGTACAAATGACTGCAGTCATTCCTATAAAAGTTCAAACACAGAACAACACACAGTATCAGCATAATTATACGTTTGTACAACAAAAGTCGAAAAATAATCTATATATTCCACACCTGCCATAGACCCAGCCATGAGCCGATGAACATGCCCAGATATACCAAGCCGTGTACTAAGAAACTACAAACAGAAAAGAAAAGAAACAATTAAAACAGTCACTTTATATATTGTTACTTATAGAAATGTAGACCTTATACACACGTGCATAATGTGAATAAAAAATACCTTTTTATAGTTGTCAAAGGCCATGAATTGAATGGCTCCGTATGGAAAGATCCTGACCATCATGGCCCCGTTCCCTTTGTAAAGCCCAAGGAAGCCCTCTTTTTTTGGTACAGCCCTGAGTGTAGCAAACACTCCTACAACATTCACAAGCATTTACTGTATATGTTGGTATCAGTTTATTTTACCTTTACAAGCATAATCATTTTCATTTAGTTCTGGCGTTTTGGCAGATGACTTTATTCAGGGCAACTTACATACATCTTATTTATACAACTGAGCAGATGAGAGTTAAGGGCCTTGCTTAAGGGCTCATGGATTGCAGCTTGGCAGTGGTGGGATTTGTACATGACCTTCCTACCTGCTGAGGTCTATTATCGTAAATATTAAATATTAAATCTTGCTCTAATTTCCAATTGTACTTACCTAAGTGTTTGTAATGTGGGTTATGAGCTTGAAGTAAAATTTTCACTCTGTCTAGAGGTGCAATAGTGGTCTTGGCACAGCATCCTGCTACACCTATAAAAATAAATAACAAAAAAAAAAAAATCATATGACAACGCATATTCAAAATATGGGTAAAACATCCTATCACCTCACTGGCTCACAACAGCAGGCGATGACAAAATGATCTTGTGTAAATGGTGCATGAAGAAACCAGCTGCAGAAACCCATGTCACAGTGAAAGAATGGGATACCATCCAGAATAAACACAAAGTCACTCAGCCCACATTCTGCATGGGATAGTCTTAATCTAAATCAAGCAATAAAAGATTGCTCAATCTAACTGTTTCATGAAAAAGTGCTCAGCCAACATGTCTACAAAGTCTGAAATATTAATAGAGTATCTAAACCCGAAATATGCTAAGGAGCCCTTAATCAAACCACGATTTCTAACATCTGCACTAGATGTTCCAGATGAGTGCGGCTGCCTGTGTGGGTGTTTTGATGATTCATACCATTCACTTAATCCAGCAACCTACAGTATTTCAATTTAATGCTACATCTTATTTAAGGAATACAAATCAAGCAGATCATATTGTAATCACAATATAAATACACTAGACACTTTCTCCATCTTACGCAACACTGCACTCTGTCTGTCACTGAATTTCAAATAACTGCTTCTCTTACATAAAATCTTCTTCAATTTATTCAACCCGAAGATATTTTGAGTAGCTTTACCTCCTGCTACAAAGGAGCGAAGGAAGTAGTAGTAATCCCTTTGCACAGCGTTTCCTCCTGCAATCGGAGACCGACCAGCGGAGGAGACGGACGCCTCGGTCGCCATGCTGTGTGTGTATCAGTGCTCAAGCAAAGGCATCCCTTTGTGTTATCTAAAACATGAAAAAACAGTGAACAACAATAACAAAAGAGAGAAAGAGAGTACTCATTTTTAGTGACTAAATTCTACAGTGTAGTTTTAACACAGTGCCATAAGTACACTATATGTGACCTACCTTACACACCCACTTTATGTACAATACATACACAGGATCCCCCATGACTTTATTTTATATGTAAAGCTACTGCCTGTTTGTACTTAATGTGTATAGCGTTTGTCTCTAACCATTGTTAAGTGTTTTTATTTTGGTCTGTACTTAATGTGTGTAAACGTAAACATACTTGGCGAAGAAATTCCTATTCTGATTCTTGTCAAAGTTATGCATTTATGAAGGCTACGCTACATTATCTAGATCAGGTGATCTTTATTGTAGACAGTGGCCCCTTTAGCTGTAAATTAACTCACTTCACCATAATTTTATTTCATGACTATTGTTTACATGCGTACAAAGACCCGTAGTGATTTACACATTAGCCAACACATTAGCCAACACATTAGCCAACATCAATTCTAGACTACTTGTTTTTAAGTAAAGTCTCGAACGTCTCAGTATTATGAATAAAATGACAATGCTAGGTTGTGGTTTTCACCACTATAACAAGATTAAAAAATGATCTGGATATGCTTCACTGGCTTCTCTGAAATCCACTGGTCTAGCTAACCAGATAGTAGTCGGTTTACCAGATAACTGTAAACCAAATGATCACTGTTGTGACCTGATGCAGTTTAGATTAAAAATGTCATTTAGAGCTATCGGGGAAAAAATGGTTATTTTGCAAGCAGGTACTACGTTCTGTGTTTAAGGACAGACAGAAAGACACCGGACACAAATAACAATACCAAACAATAATGTCAACTGTCAGTGAAGGATTTTGCTTCTAGCGCTGTTTTCTACGCGGACTTTGCACCGGTCCCGTGTGATCCTGTGTGATCGTCTACACACGCTGCAGTTCCGGATGACAGGCGGTCCACGTGAAATCTGCGTTACTCCATTTCAACGCCAAGTGTAATGCTTTGCTAAACTAGCTAGCTCTTGAATGAAATTACCAAAAGGTGAATCTATTGCAGTGACGTTAATGGGTTAAAATACATTCCATTGCAGACCCTATTGATTAGGTTAAACTACTATGATGGCTTAAGTTTCTCTTAAAGCGAATTCAGGACATCAGGGACAAACTCCGCACATGTCCATTCCACCGTTTTTGGTTCTCAGTACAGGGTCCGTCTCAAATCGATTTTTGAAGTTCCACCAACTAGGGATCTAAGGAGGGATTTGATGGTGGCTTGAAGAGCAGGGATATCGAAGTACAGAACTTGGATACAGAATGCGATTCTACATGTTAGTTCAGTGTATATGTTTGGGGTCTGAGTAGAAACTCTATGTTTAGAAATATTATGTTTACCTAAAATATATGGTACACTTTTGGATTGTGTTCATAATATCAATCTGTGTAGGAATTTTAAGGGAATACGTTAGAATTACTATCTATCTATATATCTGTCTGTCTGTCTATCTGGTCTATGCCTGCAAAAAGCATTAAAAATCCTGTCTCAATATTAAAGACGTCGGAAAACCCAGAACAACCTTGTCAATGTCAGTAACCTGTGTTCGTTACATACAGAAAAAGACTCCGATTTGAAACTCACCCTTTACGATCTGTTCTGTCGCATACACGTTACGTCATTAGTAAGCGGCAATGGAACGTCATTGAAGTCAAACGATTTTAACTATTTTAGTTGGATGCTTAAACTGCCAAATAAGAATAAAATATTGATGTTCTAAATATAAAAAATATTAGTATTATTACACATATTATATTGTGTAATTTTATGTTACTATTATTCCAGTATTTTTCTTATCTATTTCCAATATCTATCTTTTCATTAGTCATATTTTTATATATTATGATAGTATAATTTAATCTCCTTTGTAAGCTAAAGGTTTGATACTAAATAAAACAAGCATACATTGCTACAGCTAAGAACACTGACACAAAATCGTGAATTTTTTATTTTTTTTTCATTCACAATCGGTAAATTCTCTCATGAAAACAAAGGGCAACTCATGTGGTACTTCAAGATGCTTGATTTTGTGCCAAATACAAACAATAACCACAAATTTACTACTACATAAAATATTAATACACTAAGAGAACAGGTAACATTACATAATACGTAACATTATATTACATGTAACAGGTTTCTTATAACACAATATCTGATTAATAACACCAATAATAATAATTTTTATACTACTAATAACATTATTATTATTATTATTATTATTATTATTATCATCATCATCATCTAAAATTGTATTGTATTAGGTTAATTAGTTATATTTACATTCATGACATTTGGCAGACGCCCTTATCCAGAATGACTTAAAGAAGCGCTTTGACATTCCTATCAATTTACACATCCTGATTTCACTATCACGCCAAAAAAAAATATGTAGAAAAAATGAGCAAAATATGTAGAAAAAATGAGCATAGAAAAAGTGATGTACATGAATTAGATGTCGTTGACTTAGTGACTCAGTAACATACCCGGTCATCATGGGGAAGTTCATTCCACCACCAGGAGTCTTGCATCTTTGTATCCTAACAGAAGGTGGGATCAGTAACAGTGCAGATTAAATGGAGCGTGGTACAGTGCGGGGTGTGATAAGTACTTTGAGGTCAGTAGGTGCTGGTCCGTTTTTGGCATTTTATGCAAAAATCAGTGTTGTAAATCAAATCTGATCAGCTACAGGAAGCCAGTAGAGGGAGCGCAATCCACAATCCGGTGGTATTGGAGAATTTAAGATGGAAGTCTATAGATTTTATTAAGTTGACACGTTTGAAGTTTAATTCTTTTTTTACCCGGTAAATTCAATTGATGTTAGATATATTTATATAAAGAAGTGAGTGTACTCGAATATTTACACATAAATATATATAAAGCTTTTCTTTGTTCACTTTAAATAAAGTTGATGCAAGCTGAATTAACCTTGTTGTAAAGGACACTTCTGGTCCTGCTTAATATGTTTTTTAAACTTTACATTGCATACGAATTTGCATACGAAGTTTAATATCAGTATTGAGTGTGTGGTGGATGGGTGTGGTAGGGGATTTCACAGTGACATAGTGGCTCGTATTTTTGCCTTGAACTGTCCGTTGGGTTTGATTCCTGTCTTGGCCTTGCATACGTACCGTTTGCATGTTCTCCCGTGCTTCACAGGTTTCCTCTGTGTACTCTGGTTTCCTCCTGCATTGTAGGCTGACTGACATCTCTAAATTGTCTAGAGTGTGTGAGTAGCTGTGTGAGTGTGTGCGCGATTGTTGACGCTCTGACCAGGGTGTCCACCACCATGTGCTCCGAGACCTTTGGGATAGACTCCAAATGAGCGGTTCATAAAATGGATGATTGGATAAAGTCGTGACTCCACTCCGTGTTTTGTCATCATCCGACGGCGGACGTTAAAGAGCCGATCATTGCCTGAGGCCGGAGGGAGTGGAGCTGCACTACAAGATCAAGTACAAGTGCGGTTTATGACACCGAGACAGCATGGCAGTGTTATGAGTAAAAGTTTTTAGTGGACATCTTAATGAGTTTATAGTAACTCGACCGACTTGGCCAGTTCGCTAAGTGAAAATGCTAAAGGACCAGGCGTCTTTTACAGGCGTGGAGTATTATTAGCGAGTCAGACGCTGCAACTGTCTCTTCGGTATGTAAAGTATTTGAACTGGCTTTAAAGTGTACGCACTACTGTAAAACCACAACAGACTTGGCCGTTGATTATAGATATTGGGTCCCTTTTCTGTGATTTTTGTATAGAGAGTCGATTTCACATGGTTGAAAGTGACAGTAAGTTGTAAGTTGTAACTAGACGCTGCGGCGAGTTTACAGCAACAGTAACGGATAAGCAAGTGGCTAGCTGGCTAAGGCTAGTTTAGGCAAGTTACAAAGTTTTCAGATGGACTGCTTCAGCTCATAGCTAAGACTATATTAATAACTTGTCAACGTTTGCGAAGGATTGGAAACACATATGGACTTTACACAAACTATAATTCGAGAAAAAATATAAATGATGAATATGAAATATAAACTATCGAAAAGTTTCCTGAAATGTTCAATTTCTGGGACTGTATATTCTGCCACTCTTGGGCGTTAGCGATGTTTCAGGTCGCATTGTTGACTTATAACAAGAACAACGACAATAACATCTTTTTAGATATCATTTCTTATACACTTAGGATACATTTTATAAATGTTAATGTGTTACATTGTAACTAACAGAACTGTACATATCAATACTTCAGTGCATCATATTACCACTAACTGTAAGGATAATATATGTAAAAAAAAATAAATAAATAAAAAAAAAATACATAATAATAATAATAATAATAATAATAATAATAAAACTAATCCATTCTTTAAAACCTTAACATCCAGGACTTGTCAGCAAGTCCATACTTCTCTTCCTCACTCTTGTAACTTTTTGTAATCTTCTTTGCATTTGTTTCACTGTAACTAATGAAATACTAATCATTTATTACTATTAGCTATTTATATTATTTATAATAGTTACTCGCTTTAAGATAGATAACTGAGTAACAATGTTAAATGACACAATATATTAGAAGAGATAAGAGTTTATCAGGATGAGGTCATGATATTTTTGCATTTTTCCACAGACATGCCCAGATGTTATTGGACTGGACACTACATACAGAAACTCAAATTCCATATCTGAAAAAAATTGACCTCAGCTCCACTTCCCATGTGTTCAGACTCATCTTTTAACCTCCTCACTCTCATGAAGCTTAGCTATGCCTCATACTGTCAAACGACCAAAGAAAGTTCAGCCTCCATTAAAACAAAATGTCAGAAAGTCTAAATCATTCACTGAGAAAAGGCGAGCAGTAAATTCAAGCAATCCCAGGGGCCCAACAACACGTAAACGGCAAATATTAACCAGAAAATCCAAAGCAAAGAAACAAGCAACCAGAGTGGACCAGGGTAGTGCGGTCAGCAAGGTCACCTATAAAGCCATCCCAGGAAGAGCAAGCAAGACCAATAAGACATTTAAGGTGACAGGATCTGTCAGGTGTACACGCAGCTCTCAAACCCAACATGGCCTAAGGAGGTTGTTTCAAGGCAGGCAGTTGTCTCCAATTGTCCTGCAGGAAGTGAAGACTCCCAGGAGGAGGGTGGTCACCAAAAAGACCAACAAAGGCCAGGAAAGCAGAGAACAGGATACTATGAAAAACCCAGAACTTTGTGACAAAAAAAGTGATGTCCAACAAAACAAGCCACTTGTTCCTAACAGAGGGCATCCCCCCATTAACACAGGCTCTGAGGAAGCAACAGTGGAGGAAGACAGAGGAGCAGTTGTTCTGAATGCTGCTAAGGTGGAGGAGCAGAAGGCAGAGGTCACCCCTGAACTGGCTGAAAGTGAAAACAACCCTGATCCCATTCAAAATGCTGACAAACCAAACACTGAGTTCAGTGATTTGCTTGTAAACTCGGGTGACTCGACCGTTAAAGTGGACTTTGGATGTACACTTAATACCTCAGATCTGACAGCATCCCCGCTTTCACAATCACATGATATTGAACCTCAAATCACTCCACAACTCTCTTCTCAGCTAGATGTGTTTGTGGTGCCCCCTGTAAGTAAATCACTTAAAGAAACTGCAGCACTTCAGCACACTCCAGAGGCTTCCCAAGTGACAAATGGAGAGTATCAGTGCACCTTAGACCTGAAAACCAAAGATGTGAATAACGTGCATGTGAAAACCAAAGATGCGAATGACAATGAAGATGAGACGTACAACAAGAATGAAGGCGCACTGTCACTTCTCTCATTGAGTACAGGTTTTTACTGCAGCTCTTTATCCGGTCTGGACTATGAGTCTCAAACAGCAGCATGTTTCCCAGCTAAACTGTTGAGCAGCTCAGAAAGCACCCAGTCCTCCTTTGACACAGAGTCAGAGGCTGGAGGTTCAGGACCGTATCCAGGACCAGGGATAGCATGTGCTTCTTCCATCCTGGAGGTAGAATTACACCAGAATTTACCCCATTTTCAAGAGAGAAGAGAGGTAAAGAAAAGAAGGAGATGTGGGGCATGTGTGCCTTGTCTTTGCAAAATCAACTGTGGACAGTGCAGCTGCTGCTTAAACCGAAAGACTGGCCATCAGATCTGTAAGCTCAGGAAATGTGTGGAGCTAAAAAAAAGGCCCCGTCTGATCTCTGCTGGAGAGGTAGGCCACTTCACCTCATTCATTATTGTTTCTGTTCCTCAGTGCTCACCGTAGCAAAACTGAAACGTCATAGTTCCTGAGCATAGCAGATCAAAGTGTAGCAAAGATTATTGAGTATTTTCTCCATATACAGATTATTTATTATTTCATGCTGGATTGTCAGTTCGACAAACAAGAGAGATGTGTGGAAAGCAGAACTGTGGGATGTGACTCAGACGAGCTTTAATAGAGTGTTTGGTACTTATATTATCTAAGAACTGCTTAAGAATGCCAGCTGCCACATTCTCCGTTTTACGCATCAGCTTCCTTTGCTGTGACATGAATAGGAGGAACCCGACCACATGAGTCGCTGTCAGCTCAGCACGTGGTGCGAGTGTCCGTTTGTGTGGGTGATAGGGAATGATATCCTTCCGTGCTCTAAACTGCCACGATGACGTGTCTCCTTCCTCAGCACTCAAAGCTGTAGTATGCTGTGCTGAATTGCAGTGCCGCTCTGAGCATGTTGTGTCACGCATTCACACTGACAAAGTTGCCAAAAGGCAAATGTGTGAATACTTCCTCTCTTTCTTCTCCCTTTTAGACTTGTCAGTATGAAGGTTATACACTTCCATGAATATTGCACATTTGCTGCTGAACTGCTGTGGGGATTATGTAAATATGTTTTACATAAATATTGTTGTACATATTCAAATAGAATTATCCTTGAATGTATTAATTCTTAGGAACTTCCTTGTGTCTGTCTTCCCTCATGGGTCATCAGTGCCACTCTGTTTAAACACACAGACATATGTAATGGAATATTTCTTACTTCATTGCAGTAAAATGTATTCCATGTTGCATTAAATTCACTAATTTGTGCTAAGGTCCTTCCATTTCCCTTGAGTTAATGAATTGTGTATATTAATTCTTTAGATCATTAAATAGGTTTCTTGTAGCATATTTATCATGTAGTTTTTGGTTTTGGAGATCATTAACCCATCACTGATTAGCAGGCATCCATTCAAGCTTATGTTTATCTTAGCAACTCATATTAAAGTCTTGAACTGCTTCATAGATCCAGAAGGATAGAGGAAGCTGTTCACTGTTACATTTTACGGATGTCAAAATAAAGCATTTAGGTAAAAGCTAAGAGTTTCAGGACACTTTCACAAGTCCATCAAGTGTGTTGTAACACGCAATGGTTACACACATTTTTAAAGTTAAGGTTTGTGTGTGTGAATAAGGGAGACCATCTTGTGAGTAAAATTGGGGATGTGACCTGCAAAGTTGGTATCAGTGCCAGGATAATTACTAGCACAACATCATTATGATCAAGACAAGTCTAAACACACCGTGGCTTTTGTCTTGAGCATTCTTGTGAAATTCTGAACAGCATTTCAGTATTCGACTGTGCTAAAACACATCCGACTTTCAGGGCTGTGCGCAGTAATGTAAGTTCAGCATCATAAACACTTTCAGCTGTTGGCTAGCTGAGAGCCAGACATTGTA
Source organism: Bagroides melapterus (assembly GCA_028566695.1). Taxonomy (NCBI): domain Eukaryota; kingdom Metazoa; phylum Chordata; class Actinopteri; order Siluriformes; family Bagridae; genus Bagroides; species Bagroides melapterus. The sequence goes on along the minus strand of JAOTRN010000041.1, from coordinate 11,269,065 downwards.
TCCTGGAAGGGAATATAAAAGGTACATCTTAGACCTAGTCCACAATCACACGTAGAAAATTCAATCTTATTTGTCTTGTTATTTCTTTTCAAGGCACAGCAGCAAAGTATTTTCCCTAGTGTCAGGAGATTGTGAGTCAAATCCTGACAATGCCACAGCCATCAGTGTCCAGGATTCAAAGAAACATTGCACATGCTTTCGAGTGGGAAGGGATAGCATTATTCTTTTTTCCTGCCAGTCAGAGTGACATTGTGTAATAATATTTCGAAAAAAATCGTGAATAAATTGAATGAATTGCCATTTTACATTTCTAAGATGATGAAATGGATTGCATTAGGAATTGGATTGTGCGATGACGTTAATAACTCCATGCTGGCAGATCAGGATCAGCCTGTCTCCATGCTTACAACTGCTCAAACAATTGGCAAATCTTAACTGACAGACTATCCATTCAGGTAACAACAGGATGAGGATCGGCCCTGAGAACTGTTGTCTAACAAAGCTGAACCTCAGGGATGCACAATGCAGAGCAAAACAACTTCAATCCTTCATTTAGATTATATCACCACATATCAAGTCAAGTCAACGATGAAGCTATTATTGTGTTTCAACCATATATTGATGAAACAGGACATAGTTCAACGAGACAATGTTTTTCCGGGACTATGGTGCTGCATAAAGCAACACAGGGCTAAGGACTTAAAAGTAACTTGCCCTAGCCACATAAAGTGCATCGTATATAGAATGCATGCCATAGACTAACTCAATTTATACTATACTATATGGCAGAAAGTATAGTTATATCTACTCACTTTATTTTCAACAACCTTTTCATATTGTACAGGATCACGGTTGATCTTCAGCCTATCCTGGAAGTACAGGCAGCAGGGATGGAATACACCCAGTGCATCAGATGGCACCATCCATACACACATCTGCTTTAACGGGTCACAATAACTACTACTAGGTTTTGTAGGCTTAAAAGCCAGTACTTTAGATTTAAAAGCCTTGAGTTGTTGCAATTCAAACATGAAACAGGTTTGTAGGTGCTTTCAATCATATGAATGGGAATATCAACACCTTTTGTAGTCCAACTGTGAATATAAATTTCTCCTGTGGAGATATTAACTTATATTTTGAACTTGCTTGGTTTTCTCTTGCCACTTGAACACAATCTGAACTGTGCAGTACCAAAGGGAAAAACCACACTCTAGCAGTAACCACAATGCTTGTAGAGGATTTCTTGCATACGGCAAGCAAATGCATCTCAGCTACACGAAGCCTACAGTGGCACCTAATTCATACAGCAAACATGCCTACAGTGTTCAGATGCTTTTTATAGCCAAGATCAAGTGAACACAGAAAACGAGAGCATGCACTGGTTTCTTAGCTCCTGGAGCATTTCTACATGGTGCAGCATGCCAAAAGATAACAGCACCTCTTGACCCTACACTATTTTTTGATTGATATAAAATCACTTGTACACCCACACTTCCTCTGAGCTAAAACAACCTGTCAAGCCTATAATGGCTATAATTCAGTACTTGCCATATCATCACCTACAATTTAGTCATGAAGTCATAGTAAACATGGCTTGTCTGTTTTTCCACTGTCTGTATGCTTTTCATTGTTTTTCTTTTCAAACATGTTTTCGAAAGAAAGCTGTGCACATAATCAGATACAACATTAAAACTTGGAGATTTACCCTTTATTAATATTATAGGGCATATGTTTTTCATGTAATAGGAGGAAAATTCTGGTCAGTGGGCACTGCAGCGAGCCAACTCGTCCAGACTGGCTGTTACTTGTTTCTTTATGTATGAGTTTTAGCTTGCCACAGTGACGGAGATCCTGTAGTTTGCATTGTAAATGCAGCAAGGCTTTGCTTGCCCATGCAGAGGAGGGAAATCAGGTGAAGTTAAAGGGCCAGTGAAGAAAACAGGTCAGAGCTGATGTGTCCTACTGGGTGCGTATATTGCAGAATATATTCTTTGTTATAGTCTCCAGCTTAAAGACATCTAAACCAACAAATATTTAAAAAAATCTGTCACGATACATTTTCTTAGCAGTGTGCTTAAAAAATGGTGGCAGCGTTTCTTAGTTCACCTATACACTTGTTCATCCATACCAGTTATATGCCAGGACTACATCTCCCATCAGACACTGCACACCACATGCTCATGACACTCATACCACATGACTGCTTTGCACCTGATTCACCTTCACGTTAATCAGTACTAGTATTTTGGTCATGCCTCATACAGCACTCAGCATCTAGTGCTTGTCTGCCATGGTCGGCATCATAGCACCTGATCTGTGCTTACGTTTATGCCTTGCTCCGCTATCCTAGTCTTGTTTTGTGTGCTCTGTATTACGTGTGCTTCACCTTCATTAAACAAAGTCTGCTGCTGCATCCGCCTCCTGTACAGTTTCCTGACACCTGGTGAAAACAAACACACACACACACACACACACACGCACACATCAGGACTTCCATTGACATAATTATGCAGCTAATTAATGCTATGACTTCACCTAAATTTATCTCTAGCATTAACCAATAGTGACTTCTGTGTTTATTTTTTAAGTAAAAGTT
>JAOTRN010000041.1:11249542-11263730 GCA_028566695.1 Bagroides melapterus | reverse complement strand
TTATTGTTAACCCTGAGAGATTGTTCAGAATTCTCACTGGAAAGAGTGCAGACTTCATAGGGAGTAGGACATGGTCATGATAATGCTGGTAATTTAAGTTACAGACTGGTGTTAAACCTGTAGCACGGGTTTAGATAACATAAATATGCCTTGGAATTTTAGTCAGAACACACAGCATAAAACTTTATACAGAACGTAAAATACAAAGTGATCTACTATATATGTTCTACTATAGAAAGAGTACTATGAGTTTCTATATTTTTCATGTTTCGTCAGCTACGTCCTGCCCAACACTGCAACGTTCGAAGAGGATGCTTCTGAAACCAGTTTGTTCATCTGCGTACAGCTTTCCCGTGTTTCCCACATTGGCAGGCTAATTGTTTATTCAGAAATTCCGAAGCAACGGAAAGACCCTGATCGTGGCGAAGTTTTACAAAGACAAAAATCACACCTGGCAATTACACTTGGTATTGAGACGGAACCAATCTGATGGCCGCTTGCAAGTGAACAATAGCAGGCACGTGTACATGACAGTTACTACTAACTACACTATCATCATGGCCAGACAGTTTACTGTACAATACTAAACAGTACTGAGAGCAAAAGTGTTCTGTACACAACTCCAAGCAAGTAAGTGGCTATTGTACTTGAAGAAAATAATCTAAACCCCTGCTTTAGATTCTGTTGGGTTAGCATGTAAGGGATTATATCAAAGTTAGCGAAATGTCACAAAACACAATCCAAAACTGAAAGTGATTCAACTGTGTCAGTGTAAACACTACAATATTTACATTACAGATACCTGCAGTGTTTATGTGTAACTACACTGGTATTAGACGCAGTTAGCTTAAAGAAGAGCCTTTGGTCTTCCTTCACTCACACACACACACACACACACACACACATAGACATAAACCACACAGCCATACACGCTCTACTTCTCCACCACTCAGGGACCCTGTGGGCTGGATGACTGGGATCTGTTTCCGTCGTCAGTGATAATAAAAGCTGCAGGCAGAGAGAGTTTCAGTCCAGAGTGCTCCACACTCTGCTCACTGATATCCTTATCAAGGGTTTCATTCATCTTTTGACCATGTAGGATTTTTTTTTTAGGCAATCAGATTATTTCAAAAGAAAGATTCAAGTTAAGCAAACCAAGGAACTAATTAGACTACAGATTGAAACACTGAAAAAATAATGACTTAATTCTGAGTGACTTATGACACAAGGTTATGACGCTTTTTTTTCCTTCATATTAGAAGGTTTTAAGGCGTTAAGGAAGTTAAGTTAATCATGTCGACCCGGTTCACTCGTCCTGCTGTCTTGCTTATTCATCGCGTGGGTTCATGCATGGAGTCATGCTTTCCAAAACTGTCACCATTAATGCTGGAACATTTCACCCTTTCTGCCTCCCACTAGCACCTGAATATGCCGTGATAGGGCGTGGTGTAGAGGGATAGGGGTGAACTACTCCAACCATCTAACTCATTAATTAGCTGTAAGTAAGGGACAGCTTTTCCAGCAGGCAGGAAAAGAGGATGATTAATGCTGGAACTGCTGGTGACTAATGACAGTTGGTCCACTTGTTAAAGCTCAGCATATGGGGACATGTTTAGAGCAAGCCAGTAGGAGTACCTGAGAGATGCACCGTCATCAACTGCGAGCATCATCTGCAAAATAATCCAATGCTCAATGTTCAGTGCGGTGACATGACAAATACTTGTCCTTCTGAGTTTATATCAATGACCCAGGAATATGCTGTGTATATTTATAAAAAGACCAAATAGCAGCCTTCAGCATGGACACCAACCTGTTAGGCAAACATAAACCGTACATATTGATAAAATGAGACTCTTATTTAAAAGCAAAAAGCTAGGAATTTCACGAGTGGTCCCATGCTGCAAAAGATCATTAGCCAACCAGGATAAAAGTAGCGTGATTACTCACAAATAGCATCAGCTGGGTTTTCTGCAGTCAGAGATTACCTCATCGTGTTCACGCTGCCGTCTTCCTGTCTAAAAGGATCTCACGAGCTCTATTATTCGGCATCTGTGACGTGAAGACCGTGTCTTTCTGAAGGCTGCTGATTCACGGCACGACCCAGGGTTCTGTTAACGACCGCGCTCGTCATCGCTGAGCGCACGATGACAATAGCTGGGCTGAGGGAGGGGGAGAGGGGGCTCGCAGATCAGGAGAGAACAGAAAGTTTCAGGAAAGTAGAAGCAAAGTTCAGATATAGTGAGTTTCATTTAACGTGTGTCAAATGTATCGTATGTAAACAGACAGCAGACCTTGTAAGTATTGTAAGCTCGTCTGACTAGTTCAGCCCCGACCTGGCATTGAGCTCAGTAATAAAACCTGTCGTTCCACCTTGACTCAATGTCACTTCACCTGTGATCAAGCGAAACAGCAAATCTGTCTCCACACCTTTTCTGCCAGGTATGCTCCTAATTCCTATCTAATCATCCATTTAAACGAGTGCTCGTTTCCAATAGAACGCAGAAAAAATTTGTTTTTATTGTATATACTAACCTGTAATAATTAGACTAGATGTGTACCTCATGACAGCGATGGACGTTTAAGCTGCCAGCAGTAACGTTCACGGCATTTCTGTCAGTCTGTAACTAAGCAGTAGTGCATGTTTGCCGTAATAATGTTAAAAGTATCATCAGAGTTTCCGGGTGCTTTTGTGTAACTCTGAATGTTTTAAAGCGTCCAAATGGCATCGTGTACGTAAAGACGGGTTTGAGAGTAGACAGAACCGAGAGAGGACTAATGATCCACTTCTCATGGGAGAAAGACCAGCTGGGATCTTATATGTTTTTGTGTTGCGAGAGAGTGGTGTAGTGTTACTTTGAAGAATTATTTGTTATTTTAACTAATAACTAGTAAATAAATGTCACATTTTTTGTTTTGTGTTTGTAATCTCATGTAGATATGTGATTATTATTGGCAGGCTGCTAGAGTGCAGAGAAATCTGTGTGTGTGGTTTTCATCTGTGTGTTAGCTCTATAGTACAACCTGTTCCCATTCAAACGCAACGCTCCACATACTGCTTCGAGCTCCAGTCCAGCACCGCAGTTGTCCACTCCACAGCTTGTGTCTTGCCCTCATACGTACTTGTAGAGTAAGAGCCCACATAGGGGATCCTTTGTTTAGGAGGGTCTAGGCATGGCCGATGATTTACAAGCTGCTAAAGTCTCCACGCGATTGGCTGCCTGTGCTGTGTGCGCGTCGGTCAGAAGCATGCGTCAGGCGTCTGCGGCAGTGTGTAGCTGTTTCGCTCTGTGCTGATCATGCAAACCTGGGCAGCTCACTTCTCATCGACCACTACAGCTACTTATTCTTCTAAATCCATGGGAGGCAAGATGGCTACCTTTTAGGATTATGTTGCCTAAAATCGAGGGCTTGCCCCTGAGGAGCGACAAGGTATACCACTGGCTGTTCTTTTCTTTTTCTTTTTTTTTTTTTACAGCTATTGTCTCAAGGAGACAGCAGTGTTATGACTGTGGGTCTGCTCATTTGCTTTGTGTATCCGACCGTGTTTTGTTCTCACTCCCGCATCAGTAACGTGTGATGTTTATGTTTTGATTCTTCTTTTCAGGTGAGATGCAAAGATCTTCCCAAACCACAGAAAAAGAATCAGGTCACCAAGGTAACGGACAACCACTCTTTGTGTCTTTATGCTATATAAACATTCTTTTTTTTCTTTCCTTTTTTTTATTTAAGTACGGTTTTGGCACCTGCAGCTCTTTTCATTGAGGAACGCTGCATTTGTAATCAGCGTGGACATACGTTTGTGCTGCCTGGCTGGCAGGGAGTGAGCACGAGATTTTCATCTGCTCTCTGTTTAGTCTGTTTTCTATTGAGTTGCGTGAAGTTGTGAGACAGGAAAGGAGTGCTGTATGAATGAAGCCACCGCAAGCAGCTTCAGAGAAACTCTCACCAGGAAGGAAGCACGCTTTTAGAAGTCACGTTGCAGTAAAAGCTCAATACTCTGAAATTTTGCACGTGATGTAGTTTTTGCTAAATTACTCTTATGGGTTTACAGAGGGCTAAAGGTGCAGCAGGACACTTGTTAGTCGTGTCAAGTTAGAAGCAGCTCTTTTTTTGTTTCAGATTTCAGATTTGTAACTTCTAGACAAAAAAAGAAATCTAGACCAAAAGCGTCCATCTGTGACCCAGTTGTAGTGACTTTGATCCTCAAAATGTTAGTTGTGAATCTTTGTTCTGTGACTGAAGAAACTGAAAGATTAATGAGAATGTGTTTAGGTCGCTTTAGCTTTCTTTTTTCCTCTCTCTTTTTTTTTTTTTACCTAAAAGACTTTTATATTGCCTTCTATCCTTTGTAAATTAAAGATCTCATCAGTGTTTGTAGTTAGCGAGATGCAAAAGATGTGAAGTGTCTCCTCTGTGTTTGGGTTGGACACGCCCACTCTGCTCTAACTTTCCCTGGTAACGCTTCCTTAGGGAGGCTTCTTAGAATTCTGTAGGCAATACGTGCTCTGTTGCTAGGGGTGTGCGTGGGGGGTGTGTGTCGTTTGCCATGTCTATGGACTGTGTGTGTGCGCGCGTGTGTGTGTGAGTGAACACTGTTGTTTATACCCTGAAAAGGAGTCAAGTGTGACTTTCTGGGTTTTCAGACACAACACGCGGGAAACAAAGAAGCCGAGATGTGTGACGTGCTGAGAATCAGCAAATCATCTCTTTAATGCCAAGTGATCCAAACAAGCACTGTTTGTGTTATTTTTTTTTTTTACAGTAAACAAGAACACTTGCTATAATAAGTTGTTTTAATTTTGATCCTGCTCCACACATGTGAAGAGACAGCATGTCAGAAAGGATCACATTTCCGCGTTAATTACTGTGTCATGATTATCTTAATGCAAATCATGCATTAAGGAGTTAAGGATAATAATTTACTGTAGATATGACGAAAATGCACATCGAGCAAGGTGTTTACTGATTATCGCCCTTGTCGATTTTATTTATTTTTGTTTTGTTACAGAAAAAGCAAGCAAATATCTTGACTCAAGTATCAGAAACAAAGGGCACAAGAGTTCTGGATATACATTTACTGTGTTTATTACTAAGCAAAAATCGTTTAAAGTTTCTTTCACCAGTCCCTCGTCATATTGCTGACTTCTTTGCGTAACTGATAAATATGTCGTCCACATTGAGTTCAGAGAGATGCATGTGAATATCCTCCACTCAGCAGATTTCCACCAGATTTCATGCAGCGCTCGGTCATTTAAAGTTCAGATGTGTTCGATCTTATACACCAAAAGCAAATCTCCACATGCCAAGTGTGAAAGCCAGGGCACACATCTGTTTTTTGATTGCTTCAAAAATATGAAGACCCTTGGCGAGTGCAGCATGTATTCAAACTTTCTGAATGTTGCCATATGAATAAGTCAGGAAACAGCGAGTAATCTCCTTCACACAGGCCCTGGGTGTATACTGAGAAGGCTAGGGGTTTTATTGTCATGTTACATTATTAGTAGTAACTGCAGCCAGCTTATCCCATGGTTTGTTAAACCGTCCTAACTGAGAGAAAATTTCTGCAGCGATAAAGTCATCTCCTGTCAGCACTGCGTATAAAGACGGACAAGAATAAGACGTTAGGCTACACTGACTACTTACGTGTGTTTGGATGTGAAAACACATTTTGTATGTATTTTTATTATGCGTATATTCCAATGCAGTTTTATTTTGAAGACCTGTTAATCAAAATGGAAAGGATTCTGGGCAAGTAGCAAATGCAAGTAGCTATGGGCAGTACCAAAGCCTTCTTATCAACACGGTCCAGTTGGTGGTCCATCCTGCCAATTCCTTCCAGGCACTTATTTTTAGTCATACAAGACCAGACCAAGACATAACTGTGGAGAAACTTTTAAGGACGGATTCGAAAATTTTAAATAAAATCTGACAAAACTGAAAATAACGTGTTTTCTTTGGCTCAAATAACATTTGAGAAGAATTTTTTGAATGTTCATGTTGAGGTAAATAGTCGTATATGTGTGTTTGTGTCACTGAAAGAGGCTCGGTGTTTATTAACAGTGTAATTGGTTCTTTTTAGTGCTGAGGAGGGACTTATGTAAAAGAGCTGTGATGCTTAGTGTTACATATCACCAAATCACAAGCTTTCTCTAATCAAACTGAAAACAAACAAAAGCAAAAGTGCATCTGCTTATATTGATTTTTGATCAATTCTGAAGTCCTTTGACTTAGAATTAAGTTCAGTGCCACAATCTGACAGTTTGTTGTAACTAACTTTATTGTCCCAGTTCCCTGCCTCATATTTATTACTTTGACACACAGAATTAAAAAACTAAAGAACCTAAAATAGTAATTGCTTCTCAGGCTTCACACATCCTGTTGAAATATTTGAAGCACTCACAAGATTAAAATGATGACAGACTAGCATCATTTTCACGTCCTGTTTATGACAATCTGCCCTCAACCTTTGCCTACATTTGCCTCATTCATATCTAATCAGTCATTCATTCATCTTCAGTAACCGCTTTGTCCTGGTCAGGGTCGCGGTGGATCCGGAAGTTATCCCAGGAACACTGGAAAACTGCTGTCCTGAGAGCTGTACTCAAGAAAAATCTGCCAGCTCCAGCTGCTTCAACTGCACACAGGAAGTTAGACTGCTGCAGAACCCAAGTCTGAACACAGAAAACTTAGCGTAAATGTTTATGTAACATTTGAGTTGATTGACATTTGAACTTGTGCTGCTGAAAAAGTCACTAACTCCAAAAGCGTTTCCATGGTGATGAAACTGATTAAACACAATACTCGAAGTATTAGTGGTGATAGTCTTTTCTCTAAAGCATGACACACAATCTAACGATTTTTTAAAGTTACAGGTCACAAACTAAATATAATATCAGCACTCTTAAATTTAACTTCTACATCATACTGTATTATAAACAGACCTTCTGAAGTTCTTCCAGCTTGATATGAATAGACCATGAAGACCTACAGCAGAATCTGTTCATTTTCATGAGCTGTCTGTTCAATTCCTGGACATTATTCTGGGTTGTTTATGAAAAGTAATTTCTGATGTTGGCTTCTTTCATTTTTTTTTTTTTTTCACTTCTGGGTTACATGCTGGTGAAGCTGATGATTATACCTTTCATTTATTTTCCTCCGGTGGTAACAGTTGCAGGTTCTGCCAAAGTTATTGCCTCACTCTGCTTTTGGCACAGCTAGTCAGTTGCATCACTGTATGTCCTGGTGTAAAGGTTGTGAGATAAAGGGTTATGTGGAGAATATTATACACAATAAATTGAACAGATGCTGATCTATTATTCAGATCCTCAGGTTGACTCAAAACCCTTACATTCCTTTAAGTCTTTTATACGTAATACGGAAGAAGAATTTAATGCAATGTACTGTTTGAAATAATTATAACCGCACTGCTCGAGCGACGTGTTATTGACTGTCGATGCCTTTTTTTATACCATTAGAGTTTTATATATTACTTTTTCAGACACTACATCCTGATATACAAGAAATAACAATATACACACTGGGATTTAAGGCCATGAATATCCAAAAGCCAATTAACAACTGAGGGTTTTACAGCAGCATATTGGTTATATACAGTATTTCATTTTATCTGTAAGGACCAGCAAAACACAGCCAAACAATGCAATTATACATGAAAGTTAGCTCAACTATATACTTTATAATTAAATGATTGGTCAAATGATGGTAGCAAGGCACAAAAACTTGAATAGAATAATGAAAATATTCAACTCATCAATACATTCCATCACAAATATTGCAATATTAAATATAGACTTTTCTTTTAAGAAGAATAAGACATAGGTGAATGAGGTTTGAGGACAGAGCCTGAACAGAAGAGTGAATGATTAGATTTGAAGACTGCCCAAAAAGGCCAAATACGTTTGAATGTATTCACTGATATGTCGGTAACAAAATGTGCCTTTGTTGAATTCAGGCCGTTGTCTTGTTGTGGCACCATCGGGCTGTTGATTTGTGATGACCAGCAACAATATGTGTCACATCATTCCTATGCCAAGACCTGTTTAGTCATCATTCTGTTTTTCCTTGCCCAGGTTGAGTCACAGGGCATCTCAGTAAATGGCACTAGATCAGAGCAGATGGAGGAGGAGGTGCCAGAGGACGAGGCATGTGATGTATCTCAAGAACACTCTGCTCCACCTGACTCACCCACGCCTGTCCAGCACGGTGCTGCACCAATGCCAGCTGAGAACGATTTCCGGCCTGCTGTCAGCCAACATGCACTTCCTCCTCACCATGACTCTCACAATGGTGCTAAACATGTAAAACCAAACACTGAGAAACTTACAGATCCCACCAAAACACAGTCTGAGCCCCAAAGGACCTCGAACATGCTCACCAGCATTCAGCCACCCGAGGCACTCCCTGAACCGATGGAAAATGGAAAGATCAAAATGGAAGAGCAGAACATGGTGGAAGATGAACAGTTTACATCCCATTTAGGCAGTAATGTCTACTTTGAAGATGCTTTGTCTACACTAGCAACTGTAGTATGTTCCTCCATCACCGATAGGAAGGCTTTGGAGGAGAAGCTGTTTGGTCCACGAACCTCCGATATCTGTACTTTTAAAAGTGAACAAGAAGAACCATATCAGAGTCCTAAACACAAAGAACAGACTTTTAACAATCAAGAAGAGGGTGATAACCCTCATAGTAAAGACTCAGTTGCACTGTCTTTTCCTAATATCCAGTCTTTAGTTGAACATAGGAGCATAAGCGTTGATCAGGCCATAGCTATTGAGGCCTTAACCCAGTTGGCAGCTACCCCAGAAACAGTGCCCTTTAAAACAGATCATCAGGGTCAGTACCCTCAGAACGAAAGCACATTGTCCACAACCTTTGCATCAAGCAAACCTATACCTCTTCTAGAAGCTAAGTCTGTATCAGAGGTTGTTTCCAATAAAGTCCCAGTAATTAGTTCACCGTTGCATCAGACATCTGTTATTTGCAGTCCGTTCAACAGGCAAGAAAATTCCAGCCTCCGCAGCACATCCACTCCCCACAAACTATCTTTACACGATCTCTTAAAGGCTAGCTCAGAATGTGAAAAAATCTTGCACACCCAAGAGAATGGAAGATTAAGTCAAGCACTTTGTAAAACAGAGAGAATAGATGGCACTTTTAAAAAGATTAAACATGCTGATAGAACACATAGTTCAAGGAGGAGAGATGAAGAGGAGGTTGCTGCCCAGTTGGTGCAACTTGCATTTATGATTGAATCACAACACAAACCAGTATCTTCTGAAAACAGTCCTCCCAAGGGAATGCCAGTTCAGGCTATAAAATACAATCATCACACTACTGGGCAGCATTTAAAAAGGCAAAGCAAAACAAAATCAACCTCGTCAAGTCCAAGGTTATCAAGAAAGAGAGCCACTGAGACTGAGGGAGGCAATCACAGGATACCACTAGCTAAGAGATCACCCAATGGCAAAGCACCTCTCAAGATGAAGGTTAAAAGGGAGGCCTTGCAACAAAAGGCTAAATTGCACTCCAAAAGGAATCCTTTTCTGCCCCAGACGCAAATAGACTTGAAAAAATACCTAGGACATGCTAATAATGAAAATAGGCGACTTTTTCATTTCAGCAACTCCCACAAGAGAGAGCACTTGGACCTGCAGACTCTCATGAGCTCGGGGAATCAGAACACTCAGCATTTCAAAACAGACCATACAGTTCTTGGTCACTGCCATGGCAACCAGTGTCAACCAAATGGACATTGTCTAACTCTTACAAATGGTCACCTAGGTGCTACTCAAGGCCAGAGACGTGAATGTGAAGAACATTTTATTTCTCAGGTATCGAAAACCTACAGTGTGTTGAATCATGGTGCTAAACCACAAGCCCCCTGTGCCATGCCTAATGTCCAAAGGCCAGATCCATCAGCGAGTCCAGGGAGGCAACATAAAGCAAACAGTCTCAACTGTGAGTCACGTCAGACTTTCCTTGATCAGAACGGGTATTACAAAGTTGAGACATCCGGCTCTGTGACCGTCTTATCTTTGCCAGCTCAGCATACGGAAAACGGTGATGTAGAATGTCGTGGAGAAAACACTCCCACCAAGCACACGCTTAACAGCTTTTTGGATTCTCCATTAAAGTTTCTGGACACCCAAGCCAGAAATCTGATCAACACTCCCTCCAAAAGAACACTGGACCCCCCCTCCTGCGACTGTATGGGTATGCTGTAAAACATCAGTTTTAAAAAGAAGACAAACGCTGTTAACTATCAGGAATTTTTCATAAACACATTGCATTTTTTTATTTGTAGAACAAATCATTGAGAAGGAAGAAGGCCCATTCTACACACACCTTGGAGCTGGGCCGACTGTAGCGGCAGTGCGAGAGATGATGGAGAACAGGTGACATACCTTAATCTTAATCTCATCTGTGTGGAAATTTAGGTATGAAGCATGAAAGATAGATTTGTAGATTTCTCAGTACATACAAGATAACCTAGACCTGTTTTGTTAAGGATACGTCTCTTTCATTGGGACCGACAGGTAAAAAGAAGCACAGAAGGCAAGTAAGGAAAGAGGCTTTCTCTCGTTCTCTCTCCTTACATCTTTACACAGTGCAAAAGGAAATTAATTAGATAAAATATCAAAATAATTACATTTTATTAATCTGCAGTAAGTACACTAGTCTCCCAGCGAGTAACTAATACTTTTTTAATTCATGAAACAATTTGAATCTTTGTAAACCTGCTCAAAGGAACATGAGTGTGTACAAGCAGAAAAGCCAAACCTGGTTCTCATGCAATATAGAAGTTAAAACAGGAAGCCACTTTGCTGAGCTGAAGGGGCCCAGCAGAGTGACTTTTACCACACTATAGGTTCACAGATGACCTGCTGCAGGCTTATGTCTGTGATGCATTTAGGTGCAATGTGTAATGGATTCCTTCTCTAAACCCACATTTTTTCTCCTTCTAGGTATGGGGAGAAAGGCAAAGCTGTACGCCTGGAAGTTGTGGTATATACAGGAAGAGAAGGACGCAGCTCACAGGGTTGTCCAATAGCCAAGTGGGTAAGTGATCTGTGGAAAATACATTTCATTTCATTTTCCCTCAGATTAAAGGATTAAAGTGTTCTTGTTATTGGATGTAGGTACAAGTCGTTGTTTTTTTTGTATGTTATGCCCAGATCTAGAATCTACTGTGGCTAAATGTTTTTTTTTCCAAATTTAGCAGTTGGTCAGCCTTTTCACAACCACCTCATATCTTATTAAATTGTATATTCTGTGTGTGTATATATATATATATATATGCCTTAGAATTTGTGTCTTGTAAAATAAAAATGAATTAATTAATGACTTACTTTTATTACTTTTAATTTAATTTTCAGCATGTTTAAAAACACATGACAAACTGCAACTACTAATCATTTTGGACTGAAGAAGAATTAAAACAAAAACCCTGATTTATAGTCTCTTAACTACTTTCTGTATATATACACATCCTCTCCCTGACACTCATGCCTGCACAACACACAACACACACTACATAAATGTGCCAGCACTGACAATGGTCTGTTAGCCAAACAGTGAGTGATGTGCTGCTATAGTCTTACAGTCAGTAAATGTGACAGACAGGATACAGCCTGACTTAAGTAATTTAATGTTTTTTTTCTCTGTTAAGTTTCATTGCTGGTTAGATATTTTGGTTGATGGATTGTTGTCAACCTAGCAGTGACACTGACTGACAGTGAAATCCCAGTCACACCAGCATCACACACAGTACCAGTGTCACTGATGTATTCAGAATGGTACAGCACTCTAACCTGTTTTCACTGATAGAGGAGCTAACATATTGTACATAGCAACAGGTGAGTTACAGCCTTGTAACTCGATCGTACTGCAGTGTTTCCAGGACTTCCTACAGCTACAACAAACAAACCACAACTTGCAAAATGAAGCAGCAAGAATATAAACATGTACTAGAAAACAAAAAACCTTTTAGACCAGATTTTCGCATCACTCCACTGGATGCTGGCTTCCTTTAGAAGTGACTATAAAACTGCATTAGAACTATCTGCATTTCTTAATAATACTGCACCTACATGCATCTCTGAAATACATTTCCATTAAATGTTCCTCCAGCTACAGTTATCACTGAAAAGAAAACATTGATTTACTTTAGGGTACATTACTTTTGTTACTTTTATACTATTTTAGTTATTTTACTTTTATTCTATTTTTTTCACGCATTTTATTATATATATTTATAGTTTCTGTGTATTTTTTCTAATTTATTATTCATTTCATTGTAGTTTTTTGCTCATTTCACATTTTCTTTTGATTACAGTTTGCTTTAGATCAACTGTAGAATATTTTGAGCTGCATTTTTAACGACAACAACATAATAGTTGTACCTGTGTATGTAGATACGTACGTTGTGGATGGTACGTGGCTGAGTGCAGGTTAAATTTGTGCAAGGTGAGAAGAAATAAGGCATACATATTTCACAGAGATTTTTGGAGAAGGTTTAAGCTTTATGTGCTGGGGTTTTAGAAAATCCAAAACAATCTTTAAAATACGTTGAGAACACAGAAGAGTAATTCAGAACTGCAATCAGAGAAGAATATTAGCACAAAACAAATGTCATAGCCAGAAATGGAATAAATGAACCAGTGACTCATACTCATCTTAATAATAATATCAGAAATTACTTGCAATGTGCAAATGCAGGAATTAATCCTTTTTTAAGTCCATGAGCTATAAAAATGTGTAATGAACAGGGAGTCCTCTGCTGGTGTGGAGGTGTCACAGTATGAGCTGGTATGACCCTGTTATATAAACTGGTAGGAGTGAGATTTGAGCGGAAACAGTATTGATGTATATGTAAATTTACCAACGCTGCATTTGCCTGTCAGGTTATCCGCCGGGGCAGTGAAGAGGAGAAGCTGCTGTGCCTGGTGCGTCAGCGTGTGGGTCACTGCTGCCAGAATGCAGTGGTGGTCATCCTCATCTTAGCCTGGGAGGGCATCCCACGCAGCATGGCTGACACGCTGTACCAGGATCTCACCAACACTCTCTACAAATACGGATCGCCCACCAGCCGCCGCTGCGCCCTCAATGAGGAGTGAGTCAGGACATGCACACAGGACAGAAAATGTCCATGATTCATATTCATATACACACACGTACCCTACACGGGTGGTCATTTAAGTAACACTGATGAGCGAAAGCTGCTAGTTATTATTTTTGTTAAGTAGAATGATTACTGCAGGATTAATGTTTTTTTGTCCTTCCTCTTCAGTCGTACCTGTGCTTGCCAGGGTTTGGATCCAGAGACCTGTGGAGCCTCATTTTCTTTTGGCTGCTCGTGGAGCATGTACTATAATGGTTGCAAGTTTGCACGCAGTAAAGTGCCCAGAAAGTTCCGGCTGCAGGGTGACAACCCTGAGGAGGTAAGAGTAATAAGTCTTCACAGTTAGTTTTAAGAGTTGCTTTTTGACATGAACAAAACATCATGGGTTAAATCTTTCAGTGCATACTGTGACATACAATATGAATGACAAAGAATATGACAAAGAAAACATACAGCAGGGTCTTTTTTTTAACACATCTGGGTTCTATGATATGAAAGCAATCATTGTAGAGAAAACATGACAGAAGTGATAGACTATAAATGTTACCTCTGAGAACCTTAAACATTTTTATATGCATGAAATCTGTGTTTAATCAGCTTTCCAATGTCTGCATTTTCAGATAATGAGAGTAAGAACAATGTGGATTTATTTGAATGTGTATATAATTAAAATGAAAACAGCTTCTGTTATCGTGCATGACGTGAGCTTATTACAGTGTACAGTCCACATGGACATGTGATAATACTCAAACACTGGGTTAGAATAAAAGTGATGCCAAATGATGTATACATTGCTGTATGCCTAAAGAGTCACCACTACTCATTTGGATGTTTAAATGAATGAATAAATGAATGAAATTGGGGCATAGAAGCCTTTATTATCACCACATATACATTACTGCTCAGTGAAATTTTTTATTTTTTTTTTGCATATCCCAACTGAGCAGCATGGGGATTGTAGTTGTAGTAGGGCTGGGCGATATGGGCAAAAATTCATATCTCTGTATTTTTAGGCCGAATGACGGTATACGATATATATCAGAT
>JAOTRN010000041.1:11237698-11249168 GCA_028566695.1 Bagroides melapterus | reverse complement strand
TCATATAAACCAACGTTTTTAAATTTCCGATTGTTACTGATGATTAATCATAAGTGCCGAACATGTTTGGTAGAACCTGTGAAGTAGATCAACATCACTTACTACCGTGTAATGTGTTTCCATACTCAGATTCACATTACTCAGAGTGTGAGGTGTGAAATGGAACTATTGTTAGAGCAGGAAATTTTAATGTCAGTTTCTGTTTTCAACAGGAGGGGAAGCTTGAAAGCAATCTACAAAATCTGGCAACAGATGTGGCTCCTGTGTATAAGAGACTTGCACCTAAGGCATATCAAAACCAGGTATAGGAATAACGAAAGTCAAATATTTACCTTTTAATGTTAACTCTCAAAGTGTGAAAACATTTCAATTTTAGTGAGCATCTCTGAGCAAGCAGCTGCTAATCGAATATTAGTGCAAGACTCAATCCATTTCTCCACAGTCTGTATTTAAAACCTCTCTGAATTTCTGCTGATATCCTGTTGCGAAATAGAAACCTTGATTTGACTTGTGTCCTTTTAGGTTGGGCAGGAAGAGTTGGGGCAAGACTGTCGCTTGGGCACAAGAGAGGGTCGTCCATTCTCTGGTGTTACGGCGTGTGTAGACTTTTGTGCTCATGCTCATAGAGACACACACAACATGACCAATGGGAGTACTGTGGTGAGCATTGTACAATTTTCTCCCTGGCTATATTAAGAGCTGAAGGAAAAAAGCTTGTAGTGAGGTTTTAATCTAGAAACTTCACATTTTAGTGTTCAGACCCCATGTGTAGCTTATTACAGTATCTACTCCAGGAGTTTGCTGAAAACTCTTGTCTCAGTTACACACAATTCCGAGTGTGAATTTAAGCATAATTATCTTACTCATTAACGCTTCGTTTGAGGAGCAGTGTTAAGTCCAGTGTTACTATCCGACTGTGACGTATCTACAAAATATCCTGCTGAAATGTATGTTGTGGATATTGTAACTGACCCCAATATTAAATATATCCTTTTTCAGATGTCGAAATTTCTGTATGATATAACCTGCAAACCTGTTGAACCAGGTCAATAAACATTATGCTCTATCACTACAACCTACAGGTGTGCACTTTAACTAAAGAGGATAACCGTGCAGTGAGAAACATTCCAGAGGACGAGCAGCTTCATGTTCTGCCTCTCTATAAGATCTCAGAGACTGATGAGTTTGGGCAGGTGGAAGGCCAGACAGCTAAGATGGAGACTGGAGCCCTGCAGGTGCTCTCTTCCTTCCCAAGAGAAGTACGTATGCTGGCTGAGCCTGTTAAGTCAGCACGCAAGAGAAGACTGGAAGCCAAGAGAGAGCGAGAGAAACAGAGTCGCCAGGAAAAGAAAGAGGTCATCCCAGCAAAGACGAAGAGCGAGCCACTCAAAGGTACTGTCATGTTGATTGTGCTATTCTTTTACTTTCTATCCATGAGGCATTAAAGCATTGGACAGACAGAATGTGCACAAAATTCAAAAAGTTCATTCACTAAAGGTAAAAAGACGAGGGATGTGTAAAATGTATTTCTTGAGAAAATGGAAAGTGAGAAGGCAAGATATTGGGGTGTCTTCAGCGACTAAAAAATGGAAGAGCTGCTTATTATTAATATGTGGTCTATATCAGTAATTCTGTTGGCATCAGGTTTTGATATCCACCCAAATATAGCAAGTGTTTTTGTGGGAAAAAACTTTACATGCCAAGAAAATTTGTTTATTCTGCCTACTCAGAGATTCTGGCACCTGTATTCTTATAAATAAACCCACAGACATTTGTAGAATGGAATATCATTAATCTCATATTTGGTTGTCTTTGTTAAAACTCTAACTTTTTTCTTTTTTTTACATCCTTATTGATTGTCTGTGTTTGATGTCGTAGGTTTTAATAGCACTTCACCATGTTTTAAGATGGAGCCACAGAATTACTGTCCACCAATGCAAGCGACACCAGAAACAGAGATGTGCTTTTTAAGTTTAATCACGTCATCCAGCCGTTACAGCAGCACAGACTGTACTCCACAAGTGGGCCCTAGTGAACACACTGCAGCACTTTCTCCCTACTCCAACTGCAACCTACCCTCCCCTCCCCAGTACGCCACACAGAAGCCCTACAAAAGCCAGCAGCATACAAACGGCTCCTTAGACAACGAGTCCAGAGGTTTCAGTGACTACCATTTTGCAGTAAAGATGGAACCCAAGGAGGTGCACTGCTTCCAGGGTGGAGCTTCTCCGAGATTGCTCTCCCCGGCTCAGGCCGAGGGTCTCCACAGCCGACTGAACCAAGTACAACCGAGCCTGGATAACAACTACCACCACGGTCCACCCACAACCTTGCGACCCCTGACTCCAGAAGAGGTTAAATCTGAGGAGGTGTGGTCAGACAGCGAACACAACTTCCTGGATGGGGATATCGGTGGGGTCGCAGTGGCCCCATCTCATGGCTCTGTCCTTATTGAATGTGCTCGACACGAGCTTCACGCAACCACTCCTGTCCTGCGGCCTAACCGCAGCCACCCTACTCGCATCTCTCTCGTCTTCTACCAGCACAAGAGCCTCAACGCTCCAGGCCATGGCTTACTCCAGTGGGAAGCCAAGATGGCCAAAAAGGCCCGGGAGAGAGAGGAGGCTGAGAGGCTGGGCGCTGAGGCTACAAACGTGGGAAGGTCAAAGAGAGATTTAGAAGGTGAAGAAGAAGATGTTTGGCAAGATGAGAGGGAGGAGCTAAAGGTCCCTACTCGCCAATCACTAACAGCTACCAGGGACAAGGTCATCACATCATCCCCTTACGCTCTTACTCATGTCACTGGGCCTTATAACCGCTGGACATGACCGTGGCCATGCCACTTTTAGCTAATGCCTTACCTCAGTCAGATCTCTCTGTTTTTAACACATGCTTCTTTTTGTTTTTTTTTTAAACATTTAGCTCTACATCTAAGCTTTTCAGAAAAATAATGCTGACTACAATTGTCAGATTTTAACTGTGAGATCTGGTGTCTACATTTTTTCCTTTTTTTAAGAGATGGTGCTCACAACAGATGTTTTAAAAGCTGGTTTTATACAAAGAGATGGAATTAGTGCATAGAAGATGTGACTATTTATTCTGAATGTTTTACTTTTTTTCTTCTTTTTTTTTGCATCAGTTTGTATTTAATTTCTGGTCCAAGCCTGTTTACTGCAATATTACTGTGTCAAATTAAAAATGACGTGTGTAGTAAACACTCAGAATTGACATTGTAAAATGTGAATTCTATTGTTTTTGCCTTGGCTTGGGTGCTCTTAACAGAAATTCAATAGTTGCTGTTTTATGGTGCCATTGTAGCAGTAACTTTGAATAACCAGTATTGTGATACAGTTGGTCGTTGGATAGATTTGAACATGTAGCATTGGTTTTTATCATGTAATGAAGGTACTTAGATGCAGAATTATTCCCATTACACATTGCATTGTTTGGAAAAAAAAAAAGCACTTTGAAACAACTTGACTTTTGAAATGTCCTGTATGCACAGTTTTTTGTTGTTTATAAGCGACCTCCTTCATCCAGTATCTGTATATATTCTTTAAGTTGGTTTGGAACCCATTCAGGATTTTTTTTTATTTTATTTTTTTTTTAAACCATGCTTAATGAAAGCAATAATCATGGAAGGTTATATGCTGCATTTTGATAATGTGTGGAATCTAAACCATTTTATTACTGGAATTTGCATAAAATACAATATTAATAGTTTCCCGGTTGTTTAGGTTTTTCAGTTCCCACAGAGTTTGAAACAAGACTTGAAAAACGGCATTTTATATAATCTGACATAATATTTTGTCACGTATGTGTGCTAAAATGCATCAATAGTTTTACTGTATGTTTCTTCATGGTGCTTTTTTGAAGACCTACTATACATCCAACTGAAAGTAGATCATATTTTGTTTTGGTTTTTTTAATTGATTTATGGTGTTTTTTTATTTGAAATAAATCATGCTATGTTTTACAATTTGCATTCTTTGTAAATGTCTGAATGTTAGTTTTTTTTTAAACCAATATATATTTGTTAGCCTGCTACTCCATTGCATGAAATGGGGTATGGTACTTCATAACTGTGTTCACTGTAGAAATGCTTTCTAAGTTTTATATTAGACATTTGATATTGCAATTTAGGATGTCCTAGGTTTTTCCAGTCTTTTTCCTTAAGGTTCTTAAAGTTTACTGTGTAAATGTAGTATATTATGATGTACTCCCAAACCTTTTATATTGGAAGCACTTGTTTCTAGAAAACAATACATTTTTCCCATGCCATCTGTGTAAAATCACCTTTTATAGTTTTTTTCTATACAGAAAAGGCAGAGGAAAAAAACAAGCATACAAACAAACAGTAGGACATTCTGAAGACACAAAATGGCATGGATATATAAGTTCTAGTGTACATTTCCAATTAAAGCTACTTTTGCTGAACAGGTAAATTGTTGCATTTGTGAAAAACAGTGGTCAAGCAGAGCTAAATTCCTATTTTCATAAATAAACAAAGAAAACTAATAGTAACACTGGGCTGTTGCTCTTTATGGGTACAAAAGACATTGATGTTTAGTGTCTTCACTGACAGCAGGTAAGAGTTCCTTTGTCATATCAACATTTATGATATAGTTATTTGCTTATTTATGAAGTGTGTTAATGACTAAAGCTTTTTTTGAGAAATTGAGAGTGCAGATTGAAAATAAGTTTGAATTTAGATTTAAAATTAAGTGTGCTGAGTGCTTGTGTGTCATTGCAATAGTCATTGCAGTGGTTTTACAGTAACAGGAACAGGTTCTTGCATCATAAAATATATTCTGTTCAATGTTATTTTATGGCATTTTTAAGAGTAGACACTGATAACTCAGCTACACAGAAATGAGGAATTACATCTGCATCTCTAATGAGCAAAAGCAGACGTGAAAGTCGACCTCAATGCCAAATGAGGAAGGAACCCTGAGAGGAACCTTTTTGGAGGTGACAAAGTAGTGGGATTTTTATTTTCTATTTTTTTAACATTACCTCAAACAGTGAAAGGAGAGACAGTACTAAATCTGTTCAAAGCATAGAGACATGGAAAGATCTTATTTTGAATAAGATGAGCACAGGAGTGTGAGAATCCAGAGAAGTGCAAGAGTAAGTGTAAGCTCCAGTTTGTAAGCATATGTATGCTATATTACACCAGTTAAAAAGGAGAGAGGCTCTGCTTCATTTGTTCTGACTTCGTTATGGTATCTTTCATCCTCTTTCAGCAACATGTTTGACTGCCCACATTGCAATGCAGATAAATGGTATGAAAAACATTTTGTGATACACCAAGGTCATAAGCATGTTAGTCATATTTCTAATTAACACAGGCAACTTATAACTAATTATATATAAATCACAGATTAAATACCAATTAAATGTAATTCAATTTTAACAGTCAAAATGGTCACAAAGCAGCCATACAGAAATGTATACAGTTATGAAAGGTTACTCCCTGGAATAATATTTGTGAAAAAACCTAGAGAGGAACTAGACTCACATGGGAGCCTATCCTCATCTGGATGACACTGCATAGTACGATTATAAATCATTTCCCTTCTAATAACTGTGTATTATATGGTCAAAAACGGCAGCGGTATTACAAAGAAATTCATTCAAGGTTATTTTATTGAAGTTATTAGCTGTTCACTGATGGAGAATTGAGTGCAAAACTGTTTTGGATTGCAGTACAGTTATCTTCTTGGTTTTATGTGCTACCATTCACAGTAATCTCATATATTTTCAGGCTGTCTCAGCAACAGTGTGGTATTCAAGTGAAGTAGGATATAAGGATCAGGATCATTGGCATCTCAGGAATATTATGTGTAGCTTGAGAGAGAAAGAGAGAGAGAGACAGAGAGAGAGAGAGAGAGAGAGAGAGAGAGAGATTATTAAGTATCCTAATTGTCACAAGATGATTAAGGACAATGTAGATTGTGTGCAGAGCGCAAGCAGAGACTGCTTGATTGGAATGAAATCCTGCAGCAAAGACGTACATTAAAAAAGTCAGCATGCCACATAAATAACAAAATAAAAAAGGTGAGAAATATATTGTTAAGATTACAGAGCCATTAAAGGGCAATATGAATAAACTTGCAATGGGGGAAAAGTGTGACCTCTGTGACTTTGACTGTATCATGATGTTGATGTCAGACTGGTTGAGTATTTCTGAGTATTTCGATAGCTTCCTATCTTTTGGAATTTTTAAACACACCATTCTCTAGAATTTACTCAGAATGGTGCAATAGAGACGTCCAGTGAGTTCAATTCTCAAAGATAAACACCTTATTGATGAAAGTGGTCAATGGAGAATGGCCAGACTGGTTCAAGCTGACAGGTTAAAGTAGCGCAGATAAGAACTCTGTACAATTGTGGTGAGCAGGAGAGCATCTCAGAATGGACACTGTAGAACCCTGATGACTTAGAGCTGAAATCATTGGGTTCCTCTTCAGTGTGCTGAGAACATAAAGCCGAGGCTGCAACAGGCACAGAATCACTGAAACCCATTCAATTCAAAGTGCCAAAAATATGAGACTAAATCAATATTAAAATCTCTCTAAAAATAGAAACTAAAATAGAAAATGGACACTAGCTTCAAAATAGATAATAGCTTTGAAATGGATTTTCAAAAAATACATTTCCAGCACTATAGCTAAATAAAAAATAAACTCCCTGGTTATGCTCTGCTGAACCAATATTGTGTTTGCTGTATGCAGGTGGCCTTTATACTCAAACATTATAAAAAATATGTTCAGATCCAGCAAATGAAGAAAAAGTAACTCCCCTACTGAGAAATCCAGTGCTGTACATCTAACTGACATCTGCCAAAACACAGACTGAGCTGGTCAAACTGGTAGATCATCTTTGCCAGCAGGTAGTACTGATAGAAGGGAAACCGTTTCTGAATCAATGAAAAAAAAATTATTTTTTATTTTTACATTTTATTGTTCAGTTTAGACAATGATCAAGGAAGATTAAAAATTGATTTCCAGCTGGCAGAGCTGGTCTACCAGGATGAGCAGCTCAGCCTGTGTTTTGAGAGTGGGTTACAAGAAGTTGCTTTTAGTTAGTTAGTTTGTTTGTATATTTCTGTACGGGTTTTAATGGATAAAAAGTGTTCCTTGTCTACCTAAACGGTTTTACGTTGAATGGAAAAACTGAGGAACCTTAACGCATAGGTTCCAAAACCTTTTGGGTAAATTATTCCACATGAACATTATGACTTTCAGCATGGTGCAATATGGCCTGAAGCAAAGGAGCCTTGTTTATACTTGGTACATGATTTTGCATGCATGTGCAAAGCTGGTTGTGTATCTTATGTGATATAAAAACAACATTCACCAAATGGCACATCAGATACAAACCATCCCTGTCTGACAGTCACACAAAACCTTTAAGTAAAAAAGTTTTTATTAGCATTATTATTCAATCACTAACTGTAATAGGAAAACTGATTATTGTTAGTAACAGTCTAGCACATGTACCCTATTTAAGAATCCACAATGTTTAGTGCAAATATAAATGTACCCATTTGTATTGCTAAATTGTGCTATTGAAGCATGTCAGGATGGTGAAAAGACAAACATTTGTCAAACCATGCGCACTGTTCATTTAAATAATGCCTGTGTCTCCTCGGAACATTTCTGAACATTATCTTTGATATTTTTGTTTCATTTGTAAAGAGGAGAGTGTGAGAACACCATTGTTTAGGATTTTAGGACCCATGGTTCAGGACCCACTGCCTTAATGAATATGGATATTTTTTAAAAATGATTTATGGAATAACATAGTACAAGGTGCCAGTGGATGCTGTTGTAAAATTTGTGAGTCGTGTGGCTGGGGCTGGGTAAGACTGCTACTAGGTGGGTGTTGAAGCGTGGACTTGCAGAACTGAGTCATTCATAGCAGTGAAACGGTGTCGGAGTCCGCGTGACTTCAGCGGGTTGCCGTAGGTTCCGGTTTGTCTGTGTGACGTAACGAAGGGCCAGAAAAAATTTTACAGGCAAGATGGCGACTTCGGAGCCGGTAAGAGAGAAAGGGGTGCACTTAGCTAGCTCGTTCTTGCGTTTCTAAAATGGCACCGTCGATGTTTCTGGGTGATTCTGAGTTGTTTTTGCTCAGATCATCTGAACAATGGCGGATACGATGTTCTGATATCTGTTTGGAAAGATGGGGTGCGCGGGCTGCTGTTCAACTTAGGGTGGATGAGCAGCGATGCTAAGCTAATGCTAGCTAATTATCTTCTAAATGGACTTGGTCAGGGGGCATTGCCGCTGACTCGTGTAGGCAGCCAGAGAAAGGACGGCCTTTATGGTGGACATTTTAGATCGCTTTTATGTATCACCGTAGGTCGTCGTCCCAGTTACTTTTAAATGTATACACTTTGTTTGTTTTTACCGGCTTGTCGGTTATTTCTGGCCAGTTGGACACGTGTGTTGGCTGCAGCTTTTGCTAGCTCTCTTTTATAGGGCAGCATAGTGCTGTCATCGATACACATCGATACGCAGATTTAACAATACTAGGTTCAGGAATGCTTTACTAAAATGTCTTTGAAATAGATGGTTTGACGAAGGTTTTGTAGTGCGCTGTTGTAGTTCTGAATGAAGTAACACGAGCTAGCAGGCTAACATACGATGAGCTGGATTCGTGATGATCTGGATTGTTGTTCCGCCAGTAGAGGGGGTGTTGCATTTGGCTAGCCGCTTACTAAATGTATTTACTGCTTCTTCTCACGCCAGTGAGCGAGTGTATATAAATCGCTATGTAGCAGGGATTATACTGGAGATTAAGCGATCACAAGGAATGGCATAACTGTATTGCGGCCTCTGTTTGCATGACTAGTGGTTTTATTATGAAGCTCAGTATTGATGCTTAGTTATTTCCTTATATTGCGTTTGCCGTGTTCTGTGTTCAAATGTTTCAAGTTCTATAGCCATAATTACATTTTAAAATATAAATAGTTTGAATTCATGCTACAGAATAAATAAAAAAGTTGTTGTTCATTCAGCGAGGACCTGAAAGTGAAGAAGGCTCGAATGATAGTCCCACACCAGTTGCTGCCAGTCCTGAACAGTATATTAAACATCCTCTCCAAAACAGGTAACACAATTCTTCATTCAAGTTTATTATTTTAACAGTTACTGAACATCGTAGTACCAGTGGCCATATTTTCCATTATAATCCATCCAGTTAGGGATTACGCTATATAGGAATTTCTGGAAACCTGAAGAAGATACAAAGCTTTGTATTGTCAGGTTCCACGTTTCCTTTCATACCATCACATTCATCAGTCTCTCACCCGGATTGGCTATGCATTATTCTTCTACCCTGGATTGTATAGGGGTGTGTGTATGAGAGAGGGAGAGACTGTGACAGTCTGTCACTGTGCTATAGGCCAATAGTGAGTGCTGACCACACATGGTGAGCTTTGTGTTTCCAGATCTGTCAGCCTTGTCGCTACACGTTGCTCACCTTTCTGTTCTCTCTCCAAGCTTTGCTTGTTTTGAGCGTCACACTCGATTAAACTCTGTAGACTTTTTTAAACTTTATTAGCCCAGAGTCATTGGGCTTTGGACCATTCTTGCTTTTATTACTAAACTGTATAATCTACATTTAAATCCCCTTTCTGTCTGAATAAATGATCCTATCTGTAGACATTACTCTCAAGAATGAACATAACTACTGCAGAAAGCGTTTTGCCAATATAAACATTTATCTGTTTAAAGCTTCTTCTCTATCTAAGAAGCAATTTAAATGTTTGTCTAGTCTAGGTGTTTCTATTTATTTGCTTGTTTAAGTTTCCACTGTGTCCTCTATGCAGATGGGCTCTCTGGTATTTCAAAAATGATAAGAGCAAAAGCTGGACGGAAAACCTGCGACTGATCTCCAAGTTCGACACAGTGGAAGATTTCTGGGCGTAAGTTCCACTGTGTGATTTGTAACTGTTAAAGCACTGTTGTATTTTTTGTTTTAATTTGATGAACCACTTCTCTCTGTCTTCGTAGAAATAAATCTGTTTCTGTTCTGCTTTATTCCTGCAGGTTATATAACCACATACAACAACCTAGTAAGCTTGGATATGGCTGTGATTACTGTT
This sequence comes from Bagroides melapterus, assembly GCA_028566695.1. Taxonomy (NCBI): domain Eukaryota; kingdom Metazoa; phylum Chordata; class Actinopteri; order Siluriformes; family Bagridae; genus Bagroides; species Bagroides melapterus. The sequence continues at coordinate 11,239,051 of JAOTRN010000041.1, read as the reverse complement.
TATTTAAGGTATGGTGAAAAGACATTTCAGTTTCTGTTACTGTACTTTAACAGTAAAATGTCTTGACTGGAGTTGTGGCTGCTCTGTCTCTCAGGATGGGATCAAACCCATGTGGGAGGATGACAGGAATAAACTTGGAGGGAGGTGGTTAATGACACTCAGCAAACAGCAGCGACACAATGACCTTGATCGCTACTGGATGGAGACAGTAAGTTAACCCTTCTTCCCCTCTGAAGTATTTTGTTGCTGAATTGTAATTTCAGCATCTTCATTTTTCATGCGTTGTTTTATTGTTGCTTTATGTGTTTTGCAGCTTTTGTGTTTAATTGGGGAATCTTTTGACGAAGCCAGTGAAGATGTTTGCGGAGCAGTAGTTAATGTTCGTCCAAAGGGGGACAAAATATCCATCTGGACGGGCAACTGCCAAAACAGGGACGCTATTATGACGATAGGGTGAGTTGTATCTATATATATATTTTTTTTTACGTGCATTTAAATTAACGATAGCTGTGACTGATGTTGCATATTCAGTAGATTAAGCTCCGAGTTGCTGTTGTAGCGTTCAGCTTCTGTAAGAAACCTACTGATCTGAATAACAGTGTTAATATTTTAGTTCTCACCAGTGAGTTTCTATGTATATAGAAGTGTACACTTATTGACCACTTTATTAGGAACACCTGTAAACCTACGTATTCATGCAGTTATCTGATCAGCCAATCATATGGAAGCAGTGCCATATATAAAATCAGGTAGATCCACACCAGCAGGTTCATATAATATTTGCATCAATCATCAGAAAGAGACAAGGTGTGATCCTCAGTCATTTAGACTGTTGGTGTCAGACTGGCTGCTGTTGAGTATTTCTATAAATGTTCGTCTGCTGAACTATAAGTGATTGACAGCTCTGTAGTTGGTAACAGTTGATGAGCGAAGTCAGAGGAACGGGGTTCGATTTGTTCAAACCATCAAGAAGGATCACTTTAAAACTGGTGTGAACACATAAAACAACTCAGACTGCCTACAACAGGACAGTTGTAGATTGGAAAAAATAATAATTCGGTCTTTTTGCAATGTTCCACTTTCCCCAGCGCCCAGTGAAGCCTCAGATTTTGTTCTAGGCTGACTGGAGTGGAACCCAGTGTGGCCTTCTGCTGAATGTAACCCATTCAACTCAAGGTTTGACTTGTTGTGTGCTCGGAGATGCTTTTCTGCTGACTACAGTTATAAAGAGTATTTATTTGAATTACTATATCCTTCCTGTTGCCTTGAACCATCTGAACATTTATTTTTCCTCTGACCTCTCATCAATAAGGTGTCTCTACAAACAGAACTGTTTTTTAAGTGATGTTTTTT
>JAOTRN010000041.1:11189407-11232533 GCA_028566695.1 Bagroides melapterus | reverse complement strand
AAAAAAAAAGTTCTGAAAATATTTGGTTGACAAAAATTTTTAAGGGTTTATTTTCTCCTTCAATTTTCTGAAAAGAAGACATAGCAGTGATTAATATGCAGTCTTTTCTCCCCCCAAAAGAAAACCATTGCGAAACAAGGAGGGGAAAATTGTTGAATTTATTATAATTCACTAAGATGTGCAACCATCTCTCTCGCAACAATCCTGTAACTTAAGAACTGTTTTCTGTACGAGTTTATTAGTCTCTTGCATTGTTTTGCAGACATTTTACCCCCCTCTTTACAATATTGCTTCACTTCATGGATACTTGAGATTATTAATTTATTCACAGCACTTCCACAGCATCTGGGTGCAGCTGAGGTCTGGACTTGATTATTCCAACACCTTCCTTTTATTTTGTCTTTAGCCATTGTCTGTAGAGATTTATTTGTTGACAGGTTTGTTCCTTCTGTTGCATGACCCAGTTTTAGCCCAGCTCAAGCTGATGGACAGATGGCTTCACATTTGTCTGAAGAATAATATAAAATTGAGTTCATCGTTGTCTCCATGGCTGCAAAACAAGCTTAATTCAACAGCCCTCCACCACCAAACATGACAGTTGGTATGAAGTGATTGTGGTTATATGCTCTGTTTAGTTTTTGCCTAATAAGGCACTGTGCATGTGATGACCAGTTTTCTAAACCGTCATCAAATCAGCCCAAATAATATTGTTCCAGAGCTTTTGTAGTTTGTTCCGTTGCCTACTGTGGAAACTCAAGCCATGCTACATAATACGTTTTAGAGTGAAGATATTTCTGCAAAAGCAATACTTGTTCGGTCATGAACGTTCAGTCAACAGTCATGATGTAGCTCTGGAGATTTTTTAGACTATCAACTCATCTGATGTAGACTGAATTTCCTGGAATTCCATCATTTATAAACAATCATTCTAACTGTAAAACAGTGAAGTATTGATGAGCAGCAACAGTTTTTTGCTCATAGCTCAGGTAATGGCTGATGTCTTTGAATGATTCAGACACATACCTATGTGCTCAACAAGAATACAGTGCCAAAGGCTAAGACAGTCTAAGACTCCTTGAGTACTAATTAAACGTGTACTTCATTAGTAACTCTGTGCTGCTAATTGGTCTCGTGAAGAAAAGGTAGGAAGGGTGTTACTTATTTAAATCGGCCTGGTTTCCGAAAATGACTGCATATTGAAATCTGTTGTTCACACTATTGTTATCTAAGCCCTGTTAAGAATCACCATAGAACTGAAGGAGGGTTTATTTTCTTTTTCTGCATTACTGTATAGCCTGAACAGCTTTGTAAATTTTACCCTGTACACGCGCCACACCTATTTAGGCAAGAGATTCCATTCGTGCCGAAATGCTGAGTGGATAATTACAGTTGTGTTGAACATTAAAAAGGGCTCGAATTTGGAGTTTATTGTTCGTTCATCTTCAGAAACTGCTTTATCCTGGCAAGCTTGCAGTAGATCTCAAGAACATTGTAGGTATATTTACACATTAATACCAAGGACAACTAACTGTAACAGACGTATTAACCAGCTGCTGGTTTGTGTACTTTACCATAAACTGATCTGTTTGTTTGGCTTCTACCTATAAATATCTCAAGTTTCAACATATTCAGTGACCAGTGGGTGGAGCTACATTTTGCAATACATTAACCAGGAGCACATGACTATATCACAAAAATAAGAAAAGGGCTGTTGAAAATAATAAAGGAAAAGAAATAGTCCAAGGAAAAGTCACACAAAACAGTACAATTTATTGGACTTTAAATTAATTCCGTTTGATATCCGCTTAGTGCTGTCTTGTAGATAACAGAGTTGTTTAGTTACAATTACATATTGCAAAGCATATGAAGTGATCTTGCAGTGTATAAATGTAACTAATATGCACTGCTTTCTCAAAATATTAAATATATACTTTATCCAATCCTGACAAACTTTACAACATTTTTGTTGAAATTATTCGAGGTATTTTGTGATGCGATTAAATAAGCTAACTATAAGGACTACCGAGGGAGAATTCTGTAAAATATACAGCCTGCGTATACTTAACATTTACAGAATACTGCAAATACGTAATTCCGATCAAGGCTGAGGCTTGCATTTGTGCAAAAAATATGCTTACATGTCAAAAAAATGAATCATAAGCCGGTTTACAGGTTTGCTCTCAAGCATCCTGTCTAAACTTTCCAGTTTGAACACAAGCTCCAAAGAAACAACAAAGTTTTTTTTTTTGCTTAATAACCTAAAGGAGGTGTAGAAAAGGTCAACCATCAGGAAAGAATGATAGCGTTCTCTTCATCCCTGTTTGAGAGAAGTACTGAAAGCATTGCAGATGAGAAGAAATAAAACTCCACCACGTAGCTGAGTTCGAAGAGCTCCAGGTTCACGCTGAGTGTCCACTCAAAAATGGCAGAGATGTGCAAGTAGTAGTACTCCTTCTGAGAAAAGAAGATGCAGTCTGACAAGGAGAGGTTAAGGAATATGTTCTGTTGCTGTATGTCATTTTGTCTCTAAGCACAAAACTAAGAATGTAATACACTCTGACATTATATTAGTAGTTGTGGTGGAGTGATCCCTCAACTTGATCCTTGCTTAATTCCACCTCATTCCTGGGGTTGGGACACAGGTCAGGATATGAGGTGACTCATTGCTACCATGGCGTCTACACAACAGATGTGGTTGGGGCTGCTTGTATAATTTAAAGAGATAAAATAGAACTAGTTTCATATGTAGCTGTGGTTCAGTGAACTTTTTGTCAGTTAGAACCACAACAGCATGGTGTCTGGTTTCAGGGGGTAATATGCACTGGATGATGGTATTTGTTGCACTGTCATACACCATTGATGGAAGTTTTTAGCATGCATTAGCACATGCACAAAATATCAGTTTTAGCAACACTGACCACTTTTAAAGTGTTCATAAGGCCACAAGTTCCTTTTTACACAATTGTACTTTATAAAGTCTACAGTGTTAAAAGGGAAATTATTTATAATCAGACTATCAAGTGCCATCTGGATGAGTTTGTATTCCTCCCTTCTTCTCATCGTCTCAGAGATTTTTTCCTTGCCAATGTATATTCAAATCCATTATTTATATATTTCTGTTAAGCTGAAATTAAGTTGAGAGTCACACCACTCCTGCAAGTTCATGGAACCACAGCTGAATATGATATGCAACTAGTGTCTTCTGTCGCATTAATAAATAAAAAACACATGCCCCAGCCAGCTGCTTTCTTGTCACACCAGGACTTAAATTTGCTATATATGTAATTCATATGCTTAGGCAGGATACAGAGGATGGTCAATGTGACCTGGACGCAGGAGAATACGATGCGTATTGGGTAGAGGAAGCGCTCTAGTCCAGTTAAAATACACCTGCTTGTCAGAAATGTGAGCAGCACCGTGTAGAAGCAGATACACACGAAGCTCAAAGCAGCACCTAGGTTATGCAGAAACATAAGCTCACCTGGCTACAAGAAGAAGAAAAAAACACAAGAACAGAATTGTTTATTTTTCTTAAGTAGGTTTTGTTTCGGGGATTTGATTGTATACTACCGTTTTATACAACTCGCAATCAGAAACCTTGAGGTAGTGAATACTGTATTTACATTCTGCTTTCATTAATGCACTGCAATCTACACACAGAGGCACACTTGTGCTGTCTTAGTATTTTAACAGAGATATTACTGAACATTTAGAACCTTTGTGATAGTTCATAAGCTCGTGTTTATTTTAGCTTTGTGTCCGTAGATCTACATTCCTATTAAAATACGCAGCACACGCAATTTTTTTAATGCATTGTGCAACAATTTGGTCGTGTTACATTATCCCAGAGCCGAGTTTAAAAATCCTGATCTAATTTCTGATAAGGTTTTATTTGCTTTAATGTTTGTTACCTCTATTTACTTATCAATTACAATGCACAACAACACAAATACAATTTCAGAAGAAATAAAAAATAACACTGATTAGAGCTAATAAGATATTTCTCTTTTTGTATGGGCATGACCATGTGAACCAATAAATATTGCTTTAATCACTTACTATTTGTACTTACATTGCAGTTTCCAGCTACAAAAGCACCAACTCCAGCAATACAACCAAAGACCATGGCACATTTACTGAAGAAGGGGTGCACATTGCACTTCAGAATATGTGCATGATGGAAAATACTGAAAACCACAACTAGACAAAAATGAGAAAAAAACGAGTGTACAGTATTATTCATTCATTTTCGCCAGCTGTTTTTATTCCGGTCAGATTCGCATTCATTACAAAGCCTATTCCATAATGGACTAATCACAAACCAAAAATATCTGATATATATGTATGTGGCATTCTCTTTATCATAAATAAACATTCTTTAGATACTTAGAGAGATATAGCATATCCTCAAATTATGAAGAATTATCTTGCATCATAATTGCTATGACACTCACATAAAAATGAAGCCCCATTGATTGTAGCACTAAACAGGGAATTTTCTGGAAAGTTGGTTCCACTTCCACTAAAATGTAAGCAGAACGACTCATGAATTAAGACTGGTATGACTCAGAACTCCAAAATGTTTATCGGTATAATGTCCAGCTAACCTTATTGTGGGTATGTGACTTCCTGAACAGCAGTTTACAGTATCATTTGCCAGACATGAGGTGCTGTATTCCCTGGGAAAGAGATTTATTGATGAGTAAAACCAGAAACATTGATTTATTCCCTATACATGATTAACAGTTAACAAAATCAAGGTCACGGTGAACCACAGGACTGGACACTGAATAAGACCATCAGAGTATCACACATTCTCACATTCACACCTTTAGATCAGTCATCAAGGTATGTTTTTTGGAGGTCAAAAGAAAGCCTGAATGTACACAGGAAGCATGTTAGAAACATTAACAAAAGCTAACAAAGCTCAGGTTCAAATCTCACAGCTGTGAGTCAAACGCTACATCCTGTGTCACTTTCAGGCTTTTTAAACTTTAAAAATATAATAAACCATGTGAAGGTCAACGTGACCTAAACGCATCAACAGCTACATAGAAAATTCCAGCAAAGTGAGTGAGTGAGTCAGTAATTAAAAAGCTATGGCATCATAATCACTGAAACAATGTTAGCTTTGCTGTACTGTACTTCACAGGCACAAAATACAAACTTAGTTTATCAACTCCATTTGATAGAAATGGAAAAACATGATAATATGGTAAGAATTATTTTAAAGACATACCAATTACTGAGTGAGCAGATGTGGTGAAATCTTAATGCAAGTCCATACCTAAAAAAAAAAAAAGATATTATCTTTAAACAAAACTTTATTCTTTATTTACAATAAGCCAAGCCCTCATCAACAGCTTAGGTGAATGGTTAATGAATAACCCGGAACTCAGCGATAGAGACTAAATCAGATATACACATAGAATGAGACTTTCAGAAGACAAATGACAGGAAAATCCATCTTGTGTCCTACAAGATTAGCTGATAAATGAAATCATACAGCTAAACCAACAGCTACAAAGCAAGACCAGTAAGAGTTCAGTAAGAAAGACAATATGATAGAGGCTTTGCATTTGCTTTCCCATTTCTGTAATGAAATGTCTTTAATTAGTAAGAAAATTCTATCAGAATATGTAAAATGTCATTTTTAATATGCTAACACCATTTAATTACTTTTTGGTGGGATTTCTAAAAGATGGATACAACCTAAAAGATACAAGATACAACCTAAAATACAAGGAAATATGAAGGAGATTTAATAAACAAATTACACAGTTTATACAAAGAGCGCGTTGCTAGAAGAAGTTATTGTATTCTCAAAAACACCATATCATAACATAAGCAAGGCAGATTGACTTACACCGTCCAGCATCCAATGAATGAGACACCACTGAGACTGATGGGTAAGATAATCCAGAAGCCCATGTCTCTACAGATGAGTTAGCAAATGATTTAGGAGATCTAAGGTGATTCTGAGGTTGCCAGTAATTCTTTTCTGCATAGATTTTAACCACTCCAGTCTGTCATTTTCATTGTGTTCCTGTTCTCAGCACCTCAGCAAGAATACTGCAAGGTTCTTCCATATGAGAGGCCTTTACCGGTTATACATGCGTTTCCACAGGACAAACCACATTCTTCCAAGGCTAAACCTAACAGATCTAAAAACATGCCTCCTATAAGCACTCCTTGCACCATATCGCCCTCTCAGAAGGCAGGAATGAGAATATTTTGGGCTGGGTTAACTCTGCTTTATCTCATTGTTTGCTTAGGCCTTGTGCTTATTCATTCAGCTTCCAGGCTTCTCACTTAATCATGCTGCCTAGTGATAGTAAAATATGTTTGTCGTTAGTGTGCAAATCTCAGGTTTTTAAAACGTGCAGGACTCTGCTTTTGTTCCTGTCTTATTTTTCCTTTACAGCAACGCACGGTGTTTTGAACTTGAGACATCATGGATACCAAGAGTTTCAATCCGAAGTGAAAAGCAGTTTATTTAAAGTGTGCCTAAGAGAACAGGCCATTGACACTTTTACCAGAGGACAATGCAAATATTTTTTAAAATTGTACTTAAAATGAATAAAGCGCTCTGATGTGTGTGTGTTTTAATCACTACTTACCGGAAAAGCCCAAAAATGCACATTTATAAAACCAGGCAAACTGATGCTTCAAAAGTAAACGCATCTGAAGTTTTTGATGCTTGGTTACAGTTTTATTAATAGCGATTGTGCGGCAGAAAACAGTGTCTTATAAGAGCGACTCTCTCCCTCTCTACATTCATCTATTACAAAATAAATGGAAATAAATTACACAACACAGCACCAATAAATTATATATCTATACAAAATCGAGTACAAAGAGGGATCTTTTTCATTCACCTTACAAAAAACGTGAGACCCAAAAAGTCTTATATACTAGTGTATCCACCATTTTGTAGTGTTGTCCAGTTATCGCCTTTGTGGTTAAGTGGTGTCTTTGAAAATATGATTTTTTTTTTTAATTACTATGTTTTATCTAATTTTTAAAGAAGGAAAAAAACATTATCATCTATCTATCTATCTGTCTATCTATCTATCTATCTATCTATCTATACATGCATAAAAACATACATTACTTCTCATTTGAATACATTTATCGTTTATTTTAAATCAATGACTATTTTATTGCATAATCCATAAATTTAAGGAATTTCGTTGTATCTTGTATGTTTTTAACCTAGCCGAGATGTTTTTTGGATATACTGTATTTTAAACATATGTTAACAAAAGGATAAAACTTTAAATTTGTGAAAACTTGAGTTTGTAACAACAATCGTCATTGGGCTATCGGATGCAGTGTAGCCTGCGTGTCATTTAGGACCCCCGAAGTAGGTGACTAATCAACTGCCCTGTAAATACAAATAACATTTTTTCAATTAATTGTTTTTAGAAATTCTAGTGCTTCGTGTTCAGTATTTTTTAATATTTCGTGTCTTTTTTTTAAGAAAAAGAAATCTACCATAAGCTCCTGGCTCCACAGGAGAAATGTTAGATAAATAACATCGGGTCCTAAATATCAAAACAGTCAACATGGCGGCGTCTTTCAGGAGGACTGTCCTGAAGCTCACACTGTTGCAGGAGTCTTCACGTTCAGTTAGGTTTGTAAAAAAAAAAAAAAAAGACAAATTCTTTGAGATGTTTAGAAATATTTATATTCTCAGATATTACATCAAGAAAGCGTGATATTGTGATTTTAGCATAGTGGGGGAGTTTAATGGACAAATTCGCTAGCTAGCGGGACAGATGCCGATAAAGTTAGCTCGTTAAATTACCCTAGCTTTGTTATCGTTTATATTAACTTACACGTTCAGACACAAAACTGTTTAGGTTGATAGGTAATGTAAATACAATGGTGGTATTTTCACAAGTAATAAACTAGTTAATTAGGTTAACTGCTGTGTTATTTCTGTTAGTTTGTGTAACATGCTTTTACGTCACTAAACGCAGCCGTATAACTAGCGGTCACACACACGATGTAGATATTATAGGTGTAATTAGCAAAAGTTAATAACAAAAATACAACGAATAAAAAAGCCGAAATGTTGCTATTTTACAATGCGCATATCATTTTCACACCACCTGTTGCTGAATTCCTCTATCAACGTCCTTATGTATAGTCTGTGTAATGTAACCCTCCTAAGAGGCTGCTTTTATCTTCTGTATAGAAAAAAAACTATAATTTCTCTCTACGTACTCAAATGTCATTTCTAAGCAAGGAATAAGTTGTGTGTGTTTGTACTGCCACCCAAAAGTCCTGGTGTGTTGTGTAGGCTGCTCTTAAGAGATTAATGATAAGACTTAAAATCGCATTCTTGTGTCCAATGAGTGCAGTCTTAAATTTAGTCTTTTCTCTGACTTTCAAAATTAGTTTAGTTCCATTAAGAGTTCAATTTCTGAGCCAGACAAGAGAGATTAAAGCAGGTATAGATGAGGGTAATTTAGATATGTGTTTCTTGAATTCCACTTATCAATTCAAAAACTATGATAAGAAACCTTACTGTACTAATGCTGAATTGTTTTGCTATATATTTTTATGGCTGACATGAGTGTATTGTTTGGATTAGCAAATGACAAATGAAGCAAAATATTTTTTCCGTAGGTTTTTAGTGAAAGACAGAAGTCAGTGCCGTTTCCTGTGGTCAGTCCAAAAGCACAGTAAACAAGTTCAGTCACAGAATAAAACTTTCCCAGGTGAGCTGTTTTCAAGCCTGCCCATGTATTCAATATTAAATGACGAGTATCTTTAAACTGATCTGATTTCAGTAATCAGTTCTGTGTAGATGCCACAACATCATCTATTAACGTAAGTGAATCAGAATCTGAATCAGAATCTGGTTTTATTTGCTAAGTATGTTTACACACACAAGGAATTTGATTCCGGCTGTTTGTGGGTCTTAAGTAACGACCAATATAAAACACTTAACAATTGTTGGATACAAACACTGTACACATTAAGTACAAACATTCTTACATATTAAAGAAGGCCAGGGGGGATCCTGAGTGTATATATACATAAATTGTGCATAAAGTGGGTATGTTCACATATATATACTATAATAAAGGCTGAATGGCTGTTGAAATATATTTTAATATATTATATTTATTATATAAATTATATATATTATATTAATATATTTTAAATATATTTTAGATGCAGACTGCTTTCATATAACAGGTATGTTGTTCTTAGTTTTTGATGACATTTTTAATTATTTATTTTAATTTATTTTTTCAACAGTACGATGGCTGTCAGTTTTTACAGAAGATACACCAAACCCGCGGAGTTTAAAGTTCCTTCCTGGGAAGCCTGTGCTGGGAACCGGAACGCTAGACTTCCCAAATTCAAGTTCTGCAGATTGTTCCTCTTTAGCGAGGTAACAACTGTAAATTCATTTTTGGTTCTTTTTGTTCTGTTCAGTAAAACATCAACAATTATTTAATAAATGTAATTAAATTGAGTGTTTCAATGTGCTTCTCTGTTCTACTGAGTAGTTGTGAAATTACAGTCAGACAGAAAACATAGCCGACATAGACAAGAGTGAAGGACAGCTTATCTGTGTTTGGCACTTAATGTTATGCCTGGTCAGTTTGTCCTTGTTCTTTTGGTTCCCCTTGAGTGCAGATCTAGTCTGTTCTTCCATAACCTAGTTGTATGTCTTTTTTTTTATGCGTCACAGATTAGACACAAACCATTGATGTAATATTATAAGACTAGACTTTTTTTTAATATTTCCCCATTATTTCCGCAGGAGTCTTTTTCAGGTTGAAGGGGTAAAAAGTGTGTTTTTTGGCCCTGATTTCATCACACTTACAAAGGTGAATCTAATCAAATGATTGTTAATTAGATTAGATAGATGCAGACTTTTGTCCAAACAGCACTAGAAGATGAAACCAAGTCTTCCTTGTCTTCCTTGCTCCTGATCTTAGATGAATGATGATATTGAGTGGACAGACATTAAACGACATGCGATTGAGATCATCACAAAGTTCTTTGAAAGTGGAGAAGCTGTAACAACAGGAGTAACACATCCAGAGAGCAGTAAGTAAAGCACTGCAGAGCTTAGTGGAACAGCTCTGCTATTAGGAATGTAAATGTATTAAATTTTTTTTTAACTGTTTTTGTTATTTAGGTTCAGTGTTTTACAGAAACATCAGATTTCTCCTCCTGGTTGATTTATGCTTTGTCCATGAGTTACTAGAAAACAAATACTGTAAATTATTTAGATAGTATCTCAACTAACTCAGACAGCTAGAGTCACTTTTGTCCACACATCCGGTTGGTATTGTTCTTCTGGGAGACAAGAGCATCCAAATGAATTGATCCAGAAAGCAAATATATGACTATTTCTTTGTTGCTGCTTGCACCAGTGGTTATGACGTAAATATCAGAAATTGTGTAAAAGTTTTTTGCTCATTCATTGTTATCTCTGACATCTTTTTGTCTGTCTGTTTTCTGAATTTGTAGATGTGTCAGAGGAGGAGGATGAGATTGTCTCAATGATTAAAGAGCTTTTAGACACTCGAATCAGGTAACTTATGTTATAAACTATTTTGCAATATAAAGTACATTAACTTCTAAATAATTATCTCCTGCAGCAGCAGAGAAAGTTCCATGGCAAGCCAAAAGAACGAGGCAAATGTGATATGTGTATAGAGACTCTAAACAGGACCTTGTGTTGGTATACAATATTGCAGTAGTGAAAAATGTTACAGCACAAATGCTTGTGCCACATTACACACAACAGCTGCTTATGTGTCTATATACAAAAAGTTGATAAATGCCACACATCTTTTATATTTTAAACATACTACACTACTTTTCTACTCTTTTTCACTCATCCCCTTATGCTTGGTGGTACATGCACTTTGCTCCCCTTTTGAAGTCAACAATCAGCTCTTGGTTTTGGTGAGGTTGTGAGAGATCTCGCTCTCCATGCACCACTCCATGAGGAGTAGCATTTTCTCCCTATAAGTTTTGTCATTAGTGTTAGCGATGTGTGTCTAATGATTAGGTTACACAATTTCCTTCATTGAAGAATTACTCAGTAAGTCAGATTAAAAAAGAGCATTCAATAGTTTAATAATCGAATACTGAAGATTTACCAGCTAATAAATTGGTAGCAGTGAAGGTTTGTTTCCAGCACAGTTGATTATAACGACTAGTGTGTACTGGATTTTAGTGCCGTAATGCCCTTAAATGTAAGTGGCCCTAGATGAAGACGTGTGCCAAATGATTCTGTATTCTTGTGGAGACAATTCAGTCAGGTACATGTGAAGTGATGAGCTGATGACCACCCAAGTGGTCCCAAGCTTATAATTAAAAGCTTCTTATTGAATAAAATGAAATTCTCAAGAGAAAGAAACAATTTTTCCCTTGTGAAATATCTTAAATCTGCGTATTAAAGACCAAAAGGAGGGTACAGCACGTTCTCTGGATTAAAGAACAATTTGGCTTATCCTTGGAAGCTATTGTTTACTCAGGTTGACTCATATGAAACATAATCCCAGTGTAGGATCGTAGAAAAACATCCTGATATGTTCCGTTGTTCTCAGGCCTACTGTACAGGAGGATGGAGGAGATGTCATCTTTAAAGGCTTTGAGGATGGCACAGTGAAGCTGAAGCTTGTTGGTTCTTGCACAGGCTGTCCCAGTTCCAAAGTTACTCTGAAAAGTGGCATACAGAACATGCTGCGGTTTTACATTCCAGAGGTGGATGATGTTGAACAGGTAAGATATGATAATTCTAGTCAGGGGTACTATAACATGGTCACGGATATTACATGTGGAAAAAAATTGTAAGCCTTTAATTCTATACCTCATCTGTACTGCTCACACGTTTCTATATTGTATTTGCTCAGGTGGAGGATGAAGTGGATGAAATCAACACAAGTGTATTTTTAGAACTGGAGAAAAAATTAAAAGACTCCTAGCTATGTCGCTAGCTGTATTGATGACCTGAAGATTTTCAGCAAGTCCAGATTAGAAGCCCAAGACCATTAACCAGCTCCATTATATACAGTTGTAATAGTATTCTGACCTAATAAATGATTCATCTTCTATTATCCTGGTAGCAGTGGAGCTGGAGACGGCTGCAGAAAAACTAGTTGTGGGGTGGGAATACATCCTGGATGGAACAGCAGTCTGTCAAAATGCACCATACGTGCACACATATTTGCACATATACACACACTCCACACTTGGAGTAATTCAGAGTGAAAGATATAGCAGATGTATAATTATTTTTACAGTATAGTAAAACCTAAAAATAATAACAATAATGAAGAATATTAAAATGCATTATTGACAATTTTTTTTATTTCTTTAACAAAATTATGCTATAAATTCTCATAAATTTAATTCAGAATACCCATGGTTTTACCCTACATTGTACATAATTTAAGATAGAATTTAAAGATAGGACTAAATACTTAAGTGTTTAGTAGAATTTTAATTTTACTAATATCACAAGGCAAATATAATTCAGGTGTAGCTTGAAGTGTGTTGCAAACTGTTCACAATCAAAAGCATGTCTGTTGTGCTGCTTAAAGTGCTTTAGTGTAGGTAGTATTGTAAATATCGCACTGAAACTGTAAATTGTAGGCAACTGTATTGAGTTGTGCATGTTCTCCCCATTTTCTCCTCATACCCCCCCAAGTATGGTGCCTTGTGATCCAGTGTGCAGGCTTTGGGTTTGCCATGACACTGACCAGAATAAAGTTTATTGGAAATACACAAGTGAATCTGTGTGTCTTTTGGTAAAACGTATGACTATTATTTTTATGTAGGTTAATAATAAACATTAATAATGCAGTCTGGCTATTATTCAGGTTATATAAAATACACAAAAATGTAAACATTAAGAGAGACGTGTTGGCCCAGGTCCAAAAGGTTTTCTTTTAACATGTTAAAAGTAGAAACTTTTTAAGAAGCTCAAGTCAACTTTTTATCTAAATGGCATTAGGCATAATCGGTTGCTATCAATAACTGTCAATATAATTGTGATTTGTTTTTAAAGCAATGCATATACCATTTAGGATGCATGATGGAGCGTTTTTAAACCTAAGATATAAAATTAATAAAATCCATATAAAAAGCGTATAATTTAATAAACGTGCAGCATATATGCTTTTATATATGTTATATAGTTACCTTGGTGTGTGAGGTAGTTAATGCTTGTTTAAAAAGATTTTTTTCCTTTATTGCTTTATTATTTCTCTCTTTGTTATAGAAAGCATGGCTTAAGATATAATTATGGCACAGGAAAGAGCACTTGAAAATATGCACTGCTTAATATTAATAACTAATAATAATTTTTCTTTTAAGCACTCTCTCCTTCGGAAATTGTACAAATCTAGACAGCGGTTCAGTGATTTATTATTCATGGATGAAAAATGTTCAAATGAAAAAGAGATAAAAAGTTACTCCAGAATCGTAACTTAACAAAAATAATAAAACAGGTGATCCAGGCTTTCACGCTTATCCTCACAGGATATATGTAATTATATATAATTAATAGCACAATACTTACACAGTAGTGCATGAAATTTCTATACATCATTTACACATTTCAAGAGTTCTTGGACCGTTAGTGGCATTACGTCACTTGAACGATGCGCACGCGCACTCTTCACTCTCACCAGCGCTGTCTCCCTGCATTATCCCCGGTAAGCGTCTACGATAAATACACTATGGGGAATTTTGTGAAATGTCTGTAATGTTTATGACCCACAGCATTATATATGGCAGACGTTATTTAGTTTGTTATTTTGTGAAAAATTCCCGTCGTGTGAATGTCCAGTAATAGTCCCTAGCTAAGCAAGCATGCTAATCACTGGTCCTCAATTAAAGAGCAGCTTAACAAAGTGTCTTAGTGCGCGGCGCATTCGGAGCCCAGGGCTAACGTTAGCTCAGTGAGCTAACCTGCTGCAGGCGGTGCACGGTTTGCTGACTTGACATTTCTAACCACCGTGTGAGTAGATAAAGTAGTTGGCTTCGTGAAAAACGTATATAACCCCTTGGTCAGTTTGCTAAATGTCTTCCCTTTTATTCAAAGTTGCTGTTGTTTTTGCAGAAACGCCTAGCACGTAGTCTGTATATATACACGCCTTGTGTATAGGCTGCAGCGAGCTATCTAGCAGATAATTTAGCCCATGTTAGCTTAGCGCATATGCTGAAAGGAGCAGGGTAGCTAGCTAATGCTAGTATCGTGGCCTGTTTATATGGCTGTTGTTTATGGTGAAATATCCAAAATGAGTTTCCCATGCTGGGTTATTCCGCAGCACAGACAACCTCCACTGTCGTTTATTTTGTGTCTTTAACCGAGCTCATTAATTAGTTGATGTAGTTTAAATTCGCCCTTACAGCAGATATGTTTACATTTGTATCTAGGACAGCTGTAGCTCTGTGGCTAACAAGCTCGCTAGACTGTACGAGATGGAAACGAAGATGATATCGCGATGTTAATTTCAGTATATTCGGTCTAAGTGGTGCAGCGGTGTTGTGCCATGGTTAAAGATCACCTCAGCAGAATATTTAAACCAAAAAACTCTGTTATAATGAAAGAATTTATCTATAATAACATGCTCGTGTATTTTGTCTGGAAGTGTGAAAGTCGGGATGGTTACAGTAAGAAACACCGGTTATTGTAGGCTTTTGCGATAAAGACTAACATTAAAAATACTGATCATAAAAACATCTGATCTCAGCATGATGACCACAAGGTTACCCCACATTTGAATTGCCAAGGTTTAATTGCCGTAAAAGTGGGGTCCATGAGGCACAGTCAGGAGTTTTTTTATTATTATAAATTTATTCTATTATCAAATTTGGTTTAGTAATCATTGACATCTTTATTTTTTTTTAATTAACTGTGTTAGTAATAGTATTAATTGGTTTAATTAACAGGTTTCAGAATAAAGAGCTCCCTGTGCATTGTCAAAATATTATTTTGCACATTTAAATAATAAGATTGATATGTGAATAGTAGAACATAATAATGTATACTGAGATGGGCCTGGACATTGCTAATGGCTAAAGCCTGGTTTACAGAATTGATGGTTTCATCTTTGTAAGTGAGTTCACCATTTTCACAGGACATAGTTTGCTGCTGGTGCATCAATATCGTAAGCCGTCCTCCATGGCTCAGTTCGGGGGACAAAAAAACCCTCCATGGGCGGCCCAGTTTGCTGCAACTGCGGTGTCTCAGCCCGGACATTCTGCACAGTCCATCGACTTGAACAGTTTACACTGTGAGTAATACAATAAGCGACACAGTTATTTGTGGTTTTTATGATTCTTAGTAATCTCCTTACAGCCTCTGTAACCCCTTTGTGAAGATTAAAGATTCAGAGTTTTGTGCCCTTGTTTGTTCAGTGTTTCAGTGTTCTTTGGCTTAGGTTTAGTCTGCTTTGTTTTGAATTCTGTCCTGCCAAATTGTGTATGCAGAGTTTTTGCTGGAAAACTGCCCTTTTTCTAACTTCTTTTATTCTGTTTGTCCTGTTACAGCACTAGGTGTTCAACAGCCGTCTCTTTTAGGTGCTTCCCCCTCCATGTACTCCCAGCAGTCTGCCTTGGCTGCAGCGTCCCTCAACACGCAGTCTGCTGCCAATTACCAGATTTCTCAGCAGACTGCGGCTCTCCAACAGCAGGCAGCTGCAGCTGCCGCAGCTGCACTACAACAGGTGAGTTGGTGTAATGTTGCACAATACTCTGCTGTGTTCATGTGTTAAAAGTGCTGGAATTCTGCCGTGAATGCACTCATTAAGAAAGCACACTATTCACATACCAAAAGTACAACATTGGCTTGCCAAAGAGCATAATGTTCTAATGTTTTTATGCTGGTGGTCTGAATAGACATACTGTACTGAAAAATTAGCTTTTTTTTTTTTTTAGCTCAACTCAACTCATAGATGCGGTGAATAAACGCAAGATTCTGCTTTGTGTTTAATTTTAGTCTCAGATTAATTCAGCCCTGCAGCAGTACCAGCAACAACAGCAACAGCAGCAGCAACCACCTCAAGCTCCCCCACCACAGCCACCTCCTCAACAAACACTCTACAATGTCCCACATCAGGTACTCATGTTCACCCATTTTTTTTAAAGCATATATTAAAACTTTGTTTGTACAGAAAACCTGATATTGATATTCTCATGAAACGTGAGCATGCAGGATCTAGTCTACAGGAATATATACGTTTTTCCACACAAATGTAATACTGTTCTGGCAGCAAAATGTAAGCATAACATGCGGTGCTAAATTAAATAGCTCTGTGGTTGTTTGCATTTTAGCATCTCAAAATAATCTAATTACTACATTGTTTGGCAAATTCTGCTTAATTTTTGGGTGCAGATAACATCTGTGACATCTCAAGTAATTCATTGAATGAACCAGTGGCATAAACAGATGGCTTATCAGCTTTTCACAGTTAGGGTGAGATAAAAAACAAAAAAAAAAGCATAGCTTTTGCTGATAACTGGTGTTGACACACCGTGGAGGATGGTGTAATGTTAAAAGACAGACAGTCAGAAAATCCTGCATGTTATTCATACATCTCTTATGTGTAGGACCACATGGAAACACAACTTTTATCTTGTGTTTAAAAATAATTTAATTTATTTTTAAAATAATTTAAAAAGTATAACTTTTTGGCATTTAGGAAGGAAATGATATTTGTGAAACCAGTATCATGAAACTTGTTTCCCTTCATAGTAGTGAATATGTACTCCTTATAACGAATGTTCCAGCTTAAAAAAGCCAAATACATTTGCCTACCAGACAAGCAAATTAGCTCTCAACATGGCTTTTAAACAAGCTTCATAGTATTGCTACAGTGGCCATTTTGTGATCTTGCAGAGATTTTGCACAGGATCGGTTGTCACAGTTCAGTATGAATGACGTGGTGCTTCAACACTTTCTTATAAGTCAATATACACTTTTGGCTGCTGATGGATTTTTGTAATTTGTTTTAAAATCGGCTCGTTCAAGCCTGGATGTGATGCAACACTTTAGACTTTCTCTTAATTGTACACTTCAAAGAAAAAAATCTAATGTATTTATATGGTTTACATCATCATTTATTATTAAAAAAAAATCATTACACAGAGTTGATTTGTTTCCTCATATCTAGTAGTTGCCAGCATACAGCTTGTGGACTGGTTTGGTGTTTATTCAGGTTAAAGTTGTTGCTGCATTTTAACAATATATATAGATTAACCCTATCCTTCAGTAAGTATTTTTTCCTCTTGTTGCTTTGTAATACTTCATTAAATACTGCTTTTTTTTTTCTTTCTTTTTTTTGTTGTTTTTTGACAGCTTCCTCAGCCTCAGCCTGCTCTGCTTTCACAGGTAAACTTGATCACTTGCCATAGTACCAGTGAAGCCAGATGTTCTCACATATTTATTAGGACTTTGTTCACTACAGTTGATCAAAAACCAGTTTATTTTCTTTATACAACACTAATGTACATTAATTTGACTGTTTGAATGGACTTCCAGGAGGCATAATTCTCTAGATGCACTGGATTTTTCACTATGTGTATCATTCTGCTAATCTGTGATCACTGACAAAATCTTAGCTGCTATTAATGACATCAGTGGATATAACAAACAATACTTTTCAAGAATATAACATTTTGCTTAAATATGAAAAGAAGATGGGAAGAAAATAAGTTGATCTATTTAATGGTTTTGTATAAATCACTCTGAGCTAGCTATCTAGGTGTGTTTGCATGAATTTAGCTTAGGTCCCTGTATACTTTTGGCCTCGTTTTAAAAATAATGTCAAATCATTCCAGCTAGTCCTCAAAGTTTTATTTATGTTCTTCTATGCTGAACTTTCAGACAGCACAATTATGAAATGCTTGCTATGACTTGTGGCCTGCCTTTCTGATGTATGAGGTATGATATGGATTTCTATTGTTTAAAGGATCTGATTTGTTTTCCCCAGCCCCCTGTTGCTTTGCCAACCAGTATGAGTTTGTCGAACCCACAGCAGACGGCGCAGATTACAGTATCGTACCCGACCCCTCGATCCAGCCATCAGCAGCAGACTCAGCCACAAAAACAGCGTGTATTCACTGGGGTTGTCAACAAGCTGCACGATACATTTGGGTTTGTGGATGAAGATGTCTTCTTCCAGCTTAGGTATGAAGTAATGGTGTCACTGTGTTGTGGATGGTTTTTAAATAATGGATTTTCTTAAATGCTGATTATGAACCCGGGCTTCTGTTGTGTTTCTAGTGCTGTGAAGGGAAAAACACCCCAAGTGGGTGACCGTGTTCTGGTGGAGGCTGTCTATAACCCCAACATGCCCTTCAAATGGAACGCCCAGCGCATACAGACTTTACCTCAGTTGCCCAACCAAACGGTGAGCAAAAACACTGACCAAACTGATCCTTGACCAAAAATCAAATTAGCCAAGATAACTGGTTCTTTATTGCTTTTAATAAATGTCATTGCAATGATTTTGATTATTGTACTTTTAATCTCCATATTGCACCAGGCGGCCCAGCCCTTACCTCAGGTTTCCCCACAGCTGTCCAGCTTTTACACTGACGCAGGAGTTCAGCGCTACACTGACATACACACAGCGGTGGATTCAAGACCAAATGTAACCTTTGTCTTTCGAAGTGCTCCCTCTTGTCATTGTTTCCTAATAGTGCATTCATGTCATGTTGGAATAATGGCAGTTATAAATTAAATGTCTTTGTCATTCCATGGCTAAACGCAGTTTAATAAATAAGTGTCTGATTTTTAATGCGGGGTAAGAATTGGGAATGTTACTCTCTGGTAGAAAAATGCTTTTTACAAATTGAATTTTTAATGTGTTCTTCTCCACAATGCAGATTAATTTGACTGCTGCTTAAGGCAAGTAAAACACGTTCATGAAAATTCAGTTCATGCTTATGTTGTACTAGGTGAAGGAACAAAACGTTTATTCTATAACAAGAGGATTGATTTAATCTTAGGATAGCAGCCACTGAGACCCTGGCCATGTTAAAGTGATCACTGAAAATCAATAAGCTGTTTTGCTAACATATCAAGAAAGGTTGTTAGCTACTAAATACATTTATTTTGGTGGTATGTGAATTGCCTGAGCTTCCTGTCAGAAGAGAAGAACAGCTCCATTGTTTAATTACCACAGTTCTTCCATGGCATGAATGGACTGGATACACTGCTTCTTTTTCCCATTGCGCAGGAGCTAGTCGCAGTTCTTTGCTGCCCTTCCTTTACACCAAAGATGAGCTGTGGCTAAAATGTTAGTGCTTCTCGCTCTGGTTTACAGCTTCCTGTTTGTTTGTTAAATGACAGTTTTTATACTTTGCTCACTACATGTAGTCTGTCTATGGCTAAACAGTCTTTGGAAATTTGGGCTTGGTGGAAAATTTCAAACTTTTGAAGCGCCCCAATTTTTTGCTCTATTTTAGTTTAATAGTAATGAAGTTCATGATAAATCAAGCATATAGTTTAGGTGATGTTTGTATTGTGTAACTAACCAAGTACTTTGAATTGTAACACTAAATATGCCTCTGCACTTCTGCACACTCTTCAGTCTGACCTGATCTCTTGTAGTCCTAGTTGACAGTGTTAATAATTTGCTAGGAATTTCAAGGTGTATTTTACGTCAGGGCCTGAATATTCATTAATGACAGACTTGGATTTCTGTTTTTAATCAGTGGCCAGAAGTGATAAATAACGGATTTGGTATTTGAGCTACTTTCTTACTAACTGTGTTACGTCTCTTTTTCTTGAGGTTCTTTATTTCTACTCGTCACTAGGTTCTTTGTGTTTTAACAAAACTTTCCCTCAGGTTTTAACCTTCATAACGGACCTCTCGTATTCATATGCTGGAAGTGAAACATTTTCTCTGTGGTAAATTGCATTTAAAAAAAAAAAAAACAAACCCAAAAAAACCCTGAAGATATATGTGGCAAGCACTACAGCCAACAGGCTAGTCCCAAACTGGCTGCTGTAAGCCTCTGCCTCATTTGACGCTAACTCATGTGTACTACATGTTTCAGAGCCAGCCTCCTGCTCCCAACATGATGAAGCCAGTCCCTTCCATGATTCAGTCTCTACCTCCACCTACCACATTCAGTGTGCCGGCACAAGGGCCCCCTCCCTCCCTGCTCCAGGCTCAGCTTTCAGCAGCCTCTCTTGCTCCCTTGCTCCAGAATCCTCCCCAACCTCTTCTTCCTCAGCCACCTCCAAAAGGTAGAGTAACATAAGTCCCAACAGGTTCTGAGCTCAGGCAAAATGAGAGACAGTATTACTATACTTTCCTCTGTTTTAGCTGTTTCTTCTGACTGTTTTGCAGATTCAGTCTTTTCAGGGGGGTTGCTTCAGCCTCCAGTGCGAATGATGCCCCAGCCTCAGCCTGTCAGACGCATAGACCCCTCTCCTCGCTTTCCAAGTCGCAGCGATCGACCAGAACTCATTCTGAGGAAAGAAGACCGAAGGTCAGTATTTATTTATTTTTTGTTTGTTTGTTTGTGTTTATTCTTAATGTGTTAAATGCAGCTGCAGAGTAAATGATTTATCTGTACTATCTGACATTTTATAATACAGAATGATTCTTATTGTATATTGCTGAATAAGAAAATAGAGGATTTATTTTCAATTTTCAACATATCCCATCTATTCATTGAACACTTGCAGGTAATACAAAAATTATATGCAGGCAGGACAGACATTAACATATTTGCAATATTTTAAACATTTTACAAACACGTTTTACAAAAAAGCTTTCTGATGTGAAGAATTTTCTGTGAAGATTTGTTTTCCACATTATTGCTTCTTACACAGATAGTATTCTGTGAAACATGTAGCGAGTGAGAGCACTGGGATTACACTTGGAGTGTCTCGAGGTCTTGATTCACAAAAGTTGAAGCTCTCTCTTGTTTTATGTTTACACACATCTGGGTTGCCTATTTCCGGTTAGACCAAAGATTTTAAGCAGGATTCAAATTCACAGATGGTGTTTGCAAAATATTTTGTGTTTTTCTGTGTACAATTTCTGTATAGATCTGGAAGTATATTTATGAACATTATCTTGTTAAAATATTAATCTGTTGGCAGCTGCTGACCTCATGCTAAAAACCACCACATTTGCTTTTGGGCAAATCTGTGCAAAAGATTTTTTTGATTAGCCAAATGAAACAGCCTTGAAAGTGTGTACATGTTTAGATGTGTGAACTTTATTTATACACATGGTAAACAAGATGTTAATTGACAGTAGAGATTCTATAGTCAGTTAAAAACGTTTATTGACAAGATCCTGTTTGCATTCATTTCAAATATTACTTAAGAGTGTAAATATATTGTCACATACATGGGAGATTCTTTTAATTAGAATTACTTTGTACCCCAGTGCTGCATCCTCTCAAACTCTAGTTTCCAGTTCAATCCTGAACTTGGGTTATTGTCTGTGTGGAATTTCTGTGTATGTAATTAAATGACTGTTTGCATGCAGTCGGGAGAGAGACCGAGAGCGGAGGCGATCCAGAGAGCGTTCCCCAGCACGAAAGCGATCAAGGGACCGGTCACCTCGAAGAGATCGCTCTCCCAGACGACCACGCAGGGTTGTACCACGATATACCGTACAGTTCTCCAAGTTCTCCTTGGATGGGTAAGATTTGTGCCCACTTTACTATTAAACAGTAAGTTAACATGCATTTAAAATACATACGTGTATTAAATTGTGTGTGTGTATTTGTGTGCTCACTCCACAGATACAATTGTGACATAATGGAGCTTCGACGGAGGTATCAGAGTCTTTACATACCAAGTGACTTCTTTGACGCTGTATTCACCTGGGTGGATGCCTTCCCCTTATCACGACCATTTACCTTTGGGAACTACTGTAACTTCCATATCATGCATAAAGAAGTGGACTCTTTAGTAAAGAACACAGCTGTACTGGATCCTCCTGATGCCAATCATACCTACAGTGCTAAGGTGTGAGGACACATTTACTGTGTTCTGACATTTTTTGCCATTTTCCCTGTCAGTAATTTATTTTTGTGTGTATTCTTGTATGTGAATGCTACCTAAAAATTCTGGTTGTGGTGTAGGTGATGCTGCTTGCAAACCCAAGTCTTGATGAACTATATCACAAGTCTTGTGCCTTGGCTGATGATCCACAAGAGCTGAGGGACTCGTTCCAGCATCCCGCCCGCCTCATTAAGGTAAATCCAGACTATATTATCACACATTCTGATTCACCACAAACTACAGTTAACTTAGTATTTTTTTGGTTAGTAGCCGTCTTCTGTGAGCCAGTACTCTAGTATGTTATAGGCAACTGTTTTGGCAGACGCTCTCGATGTTTCATTACGGCTATCCAATCATTTATACAATATCCAACAGATTGCTTGTTGAATGAAGCTGGGTGTCATTACATTTTAGTGTGAGTTGGGTTAACTGATGCCCTTTGGCTCGTTTGAGTGCTACATGCTTTTATACCTCTTTGGCCCTCTAATGTGTATAGCATATGATTTTTAAATTGTCAAATTGTTTCTTCTCAGTTCTTGGTTGGGATGAGGGGCAAAGATGAGGCCATGGCGATTGGCGGCCACTGGTCTCCGTCCCTGGATGGAGCCGACCCAGAGAATGATCCCTCAGTCCTTATAAAAACAGCAATACGTTGTTGTAAGGCCCTGACAGGCATTGATCTGAGTTTGTGTACTCAGTGGTAAGTAGAGCTCTTTTACAAAGTTGTTCTAATTTGTCTCATTTTTTTTTTTCCTCTGTGTGTGCATTTGTCAGTACTAGTCCTGAGCAATGCTAAAAACGCCAACTAAAAACATCAGCAGTCTGTGACTCACTGCATGGTTTTGACAAAGCTCTGACATGTCAGGGGCTTATTTGTTTACTTAACTGTAATTTATTTTTTTTGCTCTTTTATCTTTACTTTGCAATGTCCTTGCTAATGTGTGTAACAGTCATGCCTCTATGTGGTTGAATGCACTTAATCTGTTGCTAGAAAAGCAGAGCCAGAGGAGGAGTCGCCACCATTACATTTTGTTTTATGACATTTGACATGTTAAATATCTTATATATTTAACTTGCTTTCACTGTGTCTTTGAATATGTCTTCCTCTCACAACTTTGTGGTTTATAAGCTATCCCTCACAAGCATCCAGTTCAGACTCTCAGTTTCTAAGGGGAGGGGTCTGGCAGGAGGGCAGGTGAAAAATGTCAGATTTGTTGTCCGTTTTCGTTTATTCTGTCTGTCAATTTTCCCAATACATGGCTGCTGTTCATCGTGAGAACCTACTGTGGAGAGCTGCAGACTTATTTTCATGTCCTGTTCTGGGGTCATTTACCACAAAGTGGGGCAGTGGGATTGGAGCTGTGTGTGTGTATGGAAGTGTATTGGGGTTAGGCCTTGCGATGTCTGACAGAATGTTTCTTTCCAATGCACTTCTTCCTTTGCGACAGGTATCGTTTTGCAGAGATTCGCTATCACCGCCCTGAGGAGACTCACAAAGGGCGGACAGTTCCCGCACATGTGGAGACAGTGGTTTTATTTCTCCCGGATGTTTGGCATTGTCTTCCTACCCGCTCAGAGTGGGAAGGACTGTCCCGCGGACTCAAGGAGCAGCTGGCAGAGAAACTCTTGGCAGAACGGAAGGAGGCTGATGGAGAACAGGCACTGAATGCTAATCCTTCTCTTCTCATTTCCGCTTCTCACAGGCACAGGAATAGACAGACAAACACTCAAATACACAAAAACAAACACAGGCATCATACAAAAGCCCCCTTTTTTATTGTCCCTGTGTGTCCATCCTTTTTCCTCAACCCTACCCCTTCCTGCTTCCTCTACTTGCTCTCCCAGCACTTCCCCTGCCACCACACCTCACCCCACCCAGCCTGCAGTCACACACAGCGGAACAGATTAGGACATACTTTAATGAGTCTGCTTCCACTGGTAAAACGGATTCTAGCTCTGCCTGATCATACATTTAACAAGAAACATATCATTTTTGTTTAGTGTAAATGTTAAGATTTTAATTCCACACTTTTCTTGTGGGATGTTAACATAGATTCATTTGGAAATTGCTGATATTATGAAATGGCATGCTGGAATCTGGAGAGCCAGTTGTGACAAAATGTGTGTTTTAGAATGTTTTCTGTTATAATTAATTTTATATTTCAAATCAATATCTGATGATTCTGAAAATTCCTTAGGTTTTATTTCTTGTCTGTCCTTATTTATTTATTTATATTTCATTTTTATTTTTGCTATATTCTCTGATTGGACTGTACCAAGACTTGTGGACTTGATTTCTCCAGGGAGGTTGGTTGATCCAAGGACAGTCCTCTATGACTAAATGTTAAAAAAAAAAAAATGAGAGAAAAGGCATCTAAAAAATTAAGTTGCAAATTATAGTTATAGGGAATCCTTACACACAGTTGGAGACCATCTGAATGCATCTGTCACATTTCTTGGACCCACTGTCATTGATTATCTTTTTGTATTCCACAGAACTGGCATTGATTGGCTGATGGGTGGGGTTTGGATCGGTTCTAAAAGCTAGAGAGCTCCCATGTATACTAGAAGTTGACATGTTGGGTTTGGGGGGTTTTTCTTTGTTTGTTTTTGCTTTTGTTTTCAAAATCGAGACCTCAGTTGGAGGAGAAAATCAGAGACTGTTTGACCTTGCTTCTTGCACGGATCAACTTTTTATTTCAAAAATGATGACCATTTCAAGAGTTACTGTTTAACTTTTTGAAAATCTGTTTTTCACTGGTCTAGGAGGAAGAGGACAAAGATGAAGACGATTCAAAAGAAGTTACTACCCCCACTCACTGGTCTAAACTTGATCCGAAGTCTATGAAGGTAAAGGTCTTGTTAATCATTTTGACCTCCTTCCTCACTGAGCAGCTGCTTCATCTGTATGCATGTGCCTGTAATCAGGTGAACGATCTACGCAAGGAATTGGAAAACCGTTCTCTGAGCTCTAAAGGACTGAAGTCCCAGTTGATAGCACGGCTCACAAAGCAGCTGAAGGTGGAGGAGCAAGTGGAGGAATCTAAAGAGCCTGAGAAGGCTGAGCCTACCAGTGTGGAGGAGGAGGAACCCTGCAGAACGGAGGAAGATCGTGAGGTGAAAGATCACTTGAAATGATTTTCACTCATATTCTGAACATGTGGACTCAAACTGTGATCATAGATTTTGTGCACATATAAAAGGAAGTCTGTTGAATCTTTGTTTGTTTTCTAAGGTTAGTAAGATGAATTGTATGTGACTTTCAGGAAGAGGAGCGTAAACGACAAGAGGAGTTGGAACGACAGCGTAGGGAAAGGCGTTACATTCTCCCAGATGAACCCACAATCATTGTTCACCCTAACTGGGCAGCCAAGAATGGCAAATTTGACTGCAGCATCATGTCTCTGAGTGTGCTGTTGGACTACAGACTGGAGGATAATAAAGAGCACTCCTTTGAGGTTCGGACTCTTACTCCACTTTTTAACAGCTTCATCATAGTTTATTATACATTTGTAGATTTAAACAGAAGATTCCTTTGCAAGAGCAATTCATGTTGATCTAACATCTCACCATGTGCATGTTTTGCTTGTTAGTCAAATTTAACTAGTCATATATATATTCACTGTCATCTTATAGATTTCTTTTTTTTCTGCGTTCCTGTATAGGTTTCCTTGTTTGCTGAACTTTTCAACGAAATGCTTCAGCGAGATTTTGGCTACAGGATCTACAGAGCTCTTATTGCCCTGCCGAATAAGGATGAGAAAAAAGAAAAGAAAGATAAGGCAAGAAAAGATGCAGATAGGAAAGAAGCTGACAGGAGGGATATAAAGAAGGAAAAAGAGGACGAGAATGCAGAGCCAGTCTCAAAAAGATCAAGAGACGAGGAAGATAAGAGGAGGGTGAGTGGATGTTACATGCTCCACTCACATGCATTTCAACTCAAAATGATTCATAAAAGCTCATTGTTTTAACAGCCAATAAGCTGCTTTATAGTTTTAAAATAACGGCTGCCTAAGTGTGCACACCGTCTTATAACAGGGGATGTTGCTGTGTTCAGAACTAAAGCAATCACGTTCAAACTCGTGTTAAATGGGAGCCAGTACACACCCGCTGTCATTTAAAGTCCCTCTGATTAACCCCAAATTAAGTTCACTTGTTCTAGTAGGCTTTTCCTGACATTTCTTAGTCGCATTTTAGAGCGTTTTGGTGAAGTTAGAAATTGGTTCAATTTTCTGATCAGTAAATGCTGCATCCACATATGTCTCCAGTAAGTGGAGACTTGGATACTGTGAATTTCATGAATAAATTGGAAGCACCATTTACATGTTTAATAGGATGAAGACAAAGAGAGGACATTGAAGAAAGAAGAATCCAAAGATGACGACGATAACGAAGATGAAAGCAGCAATAACAACGCTGACGAGTATGATCCAATGGAGGCCGAGGACGCTGACGAATATGACGATGAAGGTATAACTTGTGTACTTGTAAAGAAATACGGTTTTTAACTATTGTACAAATAAATGAGCTAAACATCAGTCATAATTTACAGATAAAGATGATGACGATTCCAATGGGAGGGATAGGAGGGATGACCGCCGTGATGAAAGAAAATCAAGGGATAGGTCGTCTAAAGATAAAGTGAGTTCTTTGTAGTGTATGGAGTTTTTAACAATCATTTGTTTTCTGCACTTCCAACTCTGATTAAATACCTCTGCTGTCTGTAGGATGACAAAAAGAAGCAGATGGTCACATATGACAAAGATCTTCTCATGGCTTTTGTGTACTTTGACCAAAGCCACTGTGGCTACTTAATGGAGAAAGATCTGGAGGAAATTATGTACACATTGGGCTTGCATCTCTCGAGAGCTCAGGTATTATAGATTTAAAGGAATTGTTTTAAAGCAATAGTTTTTGTATCACTACATAAAGTAATATTTGAAATCTAATATATGTCATTGTTTGTCTTAACTATTTATAAGGAGCATTTGGTCATGTAGTAGGGCTAACAAACTAAGATTTTTTTTGTAGGTAAAGAAACTGTTGAGCAAGCCGATAGTGAAGGAATGCTGCTACTACAGAAAGCTAACGGACCGAGCCAAAGATGAGCCCAGCCCAGGCGTGACTGCTGATTCTCAACTCGAGAACTCTTTGGGTAAATAACAATACAACGTCCCTGCTAATAACTTGTACAGTTAAACAGGATTACTGAAAAAAAAATGATTTAAAAGTTATAATTGGTGGTGATGGAGTGTTTTGCTGATTACGGTTACAGGTAATCGACCTCTGCTGCCCAGTCAGAAGACAAAATGTGAGACAGAGGACAGTGACTCGGGCAGCCTTATCGTTTATAATGGAGCTATGGTAGATGTGGGCAGCATGCTACAGAAACTGGACAAGAGTGAGAAAGCCAGAGAGGAGATTGAACAGAAACTCATTCAGCAGGACACTAAAATGGGTAAAGTATATATTCACTGTTGTGTGATATCACAATAATATACACAGAATAATAACACAATGATATCACAAGAATGGGTAGTGGAAATATAGGATTTATATGAAATTATCAGCATATTACCAGCATATGATTTACATTTATATATTCATTCAAATGGGGGCACGTCAGATGTTTAAATTAGTTTTCATTAATAGCTTCCTTCCTGTATGAAGTATATTCTATGTGTATTTAGACTAGACATGTTGGTGGCAGATAAATTCCCACATTCTGTTGGCAGCAGTTTGTTTACAAATGTAGTAAATAATAATAATAATGTAGGATTTGTTTGGGTATGAAATATTTAAGCTGGTTCAGTGTATGATCTCATGTGTGCATGGCAAAGCTTTAAGATGATTTTGTATCCCCCCCCCCCCTTTTTTTTACACAACATGGGTTTTTGGAGATTATAGTAAGCTTCAACAAGCTACATTCTCTGACTACCAATGTTGTTTAGTGTTGTACAAGTGTCCAGTTTAATTTTTAAAGGCCTGGTCAGTTCCCTGCTGTTCTGGTATTGTTGTTGGTCAATAACAAGTTTTTGTTAAACCAATCAAGTTTTTGGAGTTTTGTTTTTTTCCCAAGAACTATTTTAAATTATAACACTTTCCTTGTATTCATTTATTCTTTCATTAATTCAATCATTTGTCCTATAGCAAAAGTAAGTAAAAGTATGTGCACACTTGACCATCACAAACATGTGTGCTTGTTAAATATCCCATTCCAAAACCAGTGGAAAAATCTGTGGTCCACTCTGTTGCTGTAACAGCCTCTACTCTTCAGAAAAACCTTTCCACTAGATTTTGTAGTGTGACTGTGGGGATTTGCTGATTTCGTTTATTCATGATGTCTGATGCGGCAGTGTGTGTTCCAGTTTATCCCCAAAGATTTCAGCAGGGTTGAAGTCTCGCCACTTGGACCTTCCCCTCCAAATTCAGCAAACCAGCATTTTTACTCTGGAACAGATTTGTACCCCTTAGTTCCTGTGAAGCGAATTTGTAATGCTAAAGCATACAAAAACATTGTACAAAATTGTACATGTCCACAGTTTTGTTCCACAGTATATAGAAGGCCCACATCTGATAATCAGCTGTCCACAAAATGATGAACATAATACATTTAATTACTTAACCCAAACCAAAATAACTGTTACTGTGTATAGCTGAAGTGTTGAATAATTGTTGCTTTGTATTTCAGATGAAGATGCCAAACACATATCGGAAATAGAGTCAACTAACCGCAGTCTGACGAGAGAACTGGAGCAGGTGAAATCCAGCTTGAGAGAGACAGAAAAGAACCTCAGAGGCTGCGAACAGCAGAAGAGCAGCTACCAAGAGCAGCTCCGTAGAACTCTGTTAAGCCTCAGCACAGTAATGAAGGACTTGCAGAGTACTGTACCTAACGTATGTACAACCTCGAACTAAAACTCAGTCTTATAATTTTGTTTTTAAACAACAAGAAAATATTGTGATTTTTCTGATTTTAGGGTATATAAATGTTTTTGTCTGTCTTACACAGGATGATCATCCTGAAGATCGTGACCAGAAAACTCAGACTAATGGCTCAGATGACTGAACTACCTTTGCGTGTGCATCTCTGACCTGTTAACATGTTTAAACCTGTAAATAAGCACTAAGCTCATGTATTTTCAAGCTTTTTTTGTTTTGTTTTTGTACAAATTTTAAAGAAAGGTCATGCTAATTTAGATTTTTTTTTTTTTTCTTTTGTCCTCAATTTTTCGGGACATTATACATAATTTATGTTCATTAATTTCATTCAGTAAAATGCTCATCACGTTCCTTTGTGATATTTAATTCTTGTTCTAATAAGTGTCATTGATTTCAGAATTCTAGTAAAACTTTTTTTCCAGTTGCCAGTAATCTTTTTCTGACCATGTTCTTTCAGTATGCTTGGAGCTGAGTGATTTATCTAAATTTAATTAGCAATAATGTTATTTATGTGTACAAAGTGTGTAGAACAGGAGACAAGGTTTAATTCACGATAAAGCCTGGGTAGGATTGTGTATTGGGTGCCGAGTCTGGCTCAGGGTAGTTATCATTTTGTTTTACTGATGCCACAGATCACATCTTTTGTGTAATATCTTTGCCAACACATTGCTAAATTGCTGCTAAATCTTATATGTTGGTACGATCTATGCTGACGCATGCATATTTGCTTAATCCTGACACTTCAGAGTGTTTTCTGTGATTATTTGGTATCCTATGACGATGGCACTGTGTGCATGTTTTTTTGGGTTTTTGTTTGTTTGTTTGTTTGTTTTAGAGGTTAATTTCTGGCACAAAAGCTCATGTTTTGATATAGTGGTTATTGTATAATACTCTGCATAGTATAGCACTCTGCAGAATATTCCAGAATTGTAGTTTGTGTGAATGTGAGAAATGTTTTCCCATATTATTTTTCTTCGGTCAGTCATCTTCTGTTGAAACGGGTGGGTTATAGGGAATGGAAAAGAGCCAAACTTAGTCAAAATGAGCCCAAAGCAACCAAGTGCATATTATTTTTCTAATTCAGATGTACTATCATGGTTGTTCTGTGTAAAAAAAAAAATAAAAAATAAAAAATAAAACGGTTCATTTTAACATTTAATTTTGCATTTTTCTGTTTTCAAGTCCATGTTAAAGTTCTGGATGTTTCTGACACTACCAGGTATGTCCTCTAGAGGGCGACATGTGGCAAAGTAAGCGCTTCTGCATATGAAGGCGTTACAAATTTGCGGTTAGTAGTAAAGGCTCTAGTGTCTCTTCCTGCACAGAGGTGTGTTGTGTTTACTTCCAGGAACACCACATATGATATGTGGGTGTGATTTGGGTCATATATAATTTCTCCAACACGTGCTAGATATATTTTCTAAGCAAGGAGTTGATTGTCAGTAGATAAATTGGTACATTCGTTATTCGGCTATGTAGGTAATCCAGAAACCTGGGGTGTATTTTAATTCCTGACTTCAGATACGAAAGCTTCATTGTTCTCCTTAAATAAGGATCCTGCATTGATATTCATTCAGTCTTTTGTTAACTACACTCCCCCATGACTGCTTACTACAGAACATTCCAGAGTAGAGAACTGACTTACGGGGAACAAAGGAGAAGAATTAACCACGTTTTCACCGCTTTGTGTACGTGTTTAATTTTGTGTCCTTTTTTCCAAAGTAAGGTGAATGCTTCCCTTTTCTTATCCAGAAATTTTCATCTACTGTATTGCTAACATATTAATGACTATAACATGCCAAGATTCTGGCTTTGCTTCCTGCAGAGAGTTGGAACAGCACAATACTCAGTTCGCTGTGAATGGATGTTATGTTGGTCTAAATCACAGGAAACAGATGACGTCTATGACAAGGTGCAACTAGTTTAAGATGAGATATTCCCACTGGAACTTACAGTTGATTTGAAAATCACCTGATTCCTGCTGTTATGAAATGCTTAACATATCTGACCATGTTGTGTATCTCATTTTCCACAGAGACTGTCCTTGACTCTATAGAAGTAATATGAAACTAGAGTACTTTATTAGCTGACTTGATGTCAAACCCATTTTATGTTATGGAAACCATTATGGGCTATCAGCACTGCTCCAGTGATCTAGGCCACATTATTACACTGCAGTACAGCTGGAGCAGAGGCAGACGGAGTGTTGTGAAATCAGAGCATGTGCAGGTAAACGCACACTCTCTCAGAGACAGAGGGCTTTTGTGCCTCTACCTTCTCCCAATCTCTCAGGACTGGATAACAGTTGCACATTAAAGAACCACTGCACAATTGACTCATTTAACACAGGCTTGGTGGTTTATCCACTCCTTTCTTTTTGAATATGGAGCTTGGGTGTCTCTAGTGAGGCAGCTTTTGGGGGGAAAAGATTAGATTGCCATGCCTGCTTGATAGTGCAGACGATTTGGTGAACAGGGTGAACTTGCAGATTTACTCTATAGATTTCTAAAAGTAATTAACCTGTATCACTAAAATGCTAAACAGAGTTACACACCAGCCCCAATTCAATGGTTATGTACTTCAACATAGTCTCAACCATGTTTTCCTAAGTAAACTTGGGGTGTTGCTTGTAAGCACTGCTGTAAGTGCTTACTTTGAATTTCTGCCTTTCTTTTGTTTCTTTAAGGCTATTGTGTGATTTCAGCTATAGAAGTAAACATGACTCTTTTGTCTACTGCTGGACCCATTAACTACAGACCTACCTACCTCAGACGCCTTTCCTTCCACCCCTTTTGTTCACACATTGCTTTACTTTCTTAACTAGGGCATGTCGCCATATTCTGAAATGATTGTTGCAGAGCAAAACTGAGCCGTTATCTTCAAAAACATTTAAATGCCCTTTATGGCTTTTTTTTTGTAATCTGTTGAGCTTTTCCCTGTGTTGTAGTATGAACAGTGTTACATTTAGCTATTAAGACAAGCTAAGATATAACCATATGAATCAGGAGCATCAGTGAAAAAAATGTGTACGTACACTGACTAACATTGTCCAGTGTTTTCCTCACTGCCTTTGATTGCTGCGATTCTATTTCAAAAATAAAAAAATTAATTAAACTACTTTTTTGGGATAGTGGGTTTTGTTGCTTAGTTTCTGTGAAGCAAACTACTGGCATTTTACACAGAACAGCAATTAACATTTGCCGTCCATAATACAACATTTTTTACTATGGATATTAAACAAATTTTTACCCATAATATATTTTGAATGTTTAATGTGCTACAGTAATCTAGAGTTCTCTACCTGTCTACATACAGTAATCTAGATAGTGACTACCATGTTTAAACACTACAGAAACTAAGAGAAAGTTTTAACAGACACTTGCTAAGAAAGTATTTTTTCGCAGCAGGCCAGGCCAGGCCAGTATGCAGGAATAATGGTAGATTAGCTAGCTGGATAAATTCAAGGCTATAAACTCTTTACTAATAGTATTATCTAAGATAAGACAGGAATTTACACTGTCTATGATTTGTAATATGCTTTAGATTGTATATAAATTCTTATCAAATATCAAAGACCTTAAATAGGAAAGGGGCACTGCACAGTCTAAATGGGAATGATGACTGAAACCACTAACTTACATAATGTTTGTTACTTTTAGGTTGGTGATACATGAGAGGAGCCATTGATGGGTGTCTTTACATTTCTTATCGCTAGCTCAGGCCCCTCTGGTGTCTGAGGGTTCCTTATGTACTGCTCTGCTACTGCTCAGCAGCCCTAAGACCGATGAAAGTAGTGTGGTTGTTGAGGAAATTATCCTGTTTCCTGGCTCTGAGGCCAGGGAATACAGGGTTACAGTGTGAGAAACCTGTGCAGTTGTTTTTTCTTGCCCCCTGGGCATCTCGCACTGGGAGCACCACGCCTCTATGCCATCTACAAGACTTTCTCTGCAAGCTTTTCATAATCAGCTGTGTTGCCTGCTGGCCTGGACCGGACCTGCAGTTGTCCACCAAAGAAAGATTGAGCTTTTGCACGGAAAGTGTTATGTGACTTTAGCTTATTCTTGGTAGCTTTTGGGGGGTGAAGCTTAATTGTCACTGTATGTTATATAAAGCTTCCAGTAAAGCATTGCAAAACGGGAGGAATAACAATCCGCACGTTGCATTGAATCCAATGAGCAACAATGAGAACAAATTCAGGCTATACAGAATCTGAGAATTGTTGGCTGTTGTCTTGTGTATCTTGAGTAAAAGAGGTCATCTCACTGCCAAATGTAACACCCAAAACACACTGATCAAACTGAAAAACACATTTTATATATTACAAATGCTTAATATTTCATGGTGCATGATGGTATGGTACATGGCAGGTGAAGGCTTTAGAAAAAAAACTATATTAGATTTAATCGACTGGAGCTCTAATCCTCTCCTTTATTGTGACTGAGTTTTACTATATACTGACCCGGAACCCTCCAGCTGAGGCATTTCCTGCATGGTTTAAGTTACCCTGGTGTAGGGTCACTGGATTCAGCAAGAGATATTTTAAAAGGTTTGCATTTTTACTAACCACTACATGCTGATTTATTTTCTTTAATATATATATACTTGCATATTATTGTATAATAATCCCTGGTTGCAGTGAGATCAAATTTGTGACACTACATTATGCACAAATTCTGAAACCCCAAAAAAGGATGGGTATTCAATCCTTTGCATATTCGCTCGAATCATTATCTGCTCTTTTAAAATATGATTCTGGACTATTTGGCAGTGCTATGAAAGCAGACTTAAATTTGACAGCTGCATTTTAATGATTTGTCTAGCTGTGGGTCCTGTTGTCCTCCTCCTTCTTGCTGTATTCATAGTGTTATTCCTGAAGTGCTATAACATGCACTTAACCTGCAGTCATATACTTGTCTCACCTTGCTGCAAACAGCGGTATTGTCAGTGGCCTTATTGGATACTTCTTGCTCTTTTGTGTAGATGTATCCAAAGGTGCTTTACAGGCAGAGCTGAGTGAAGTGGAGTATTAACGTGTTCACAACAGATATACGTACTTTTATATTTTACTCTCCTTAGATTATCAACCTAGACCATAACTGTCCATATGCACAGTCAGCAGCAAAGGTTTTCAAACACATTAAGCATTAACAAATTATTAAGGGTGCAAATACTTATAGAAGTGCCACAATGACTCACATTTATTTTCCATTGTTTTATTCATATTCTCAGTAATGGGACATCATTTGTTTGAGTAACAGTGCTGATTGCAGGTCAGTAAATGTAGATTGCTAATAATGATTCATTCCTTTCATCAAATAATGTAAATTAATATGTAAGTAAATGTGGTGACTGTTGATTGTCTTAATAAAATCCTTATTACCTTTGGAGAAGTTTGTTATTGAGTGTTCTTTTGGAGAGAGGAGACGGGCAGTTAAAAATGACTTCCATTATGAACACGCTGCTACATGCCCCTTTATTATTGGACCACATCAATTGGTAGCACATTGATTTTTTTTTTCCCCTGAACTTTATTGGCACTTGAGCCTGCTAGTGGCCCCTTACATCAGTGCACACCATAAAGATTTAACAAGGAGTGGTGAAAAGTGGCTTTGATCCAGTTTACAACCCAATGCTTACACATGCAACCATCATAAAACTGTAATGAGAGAGAAAGAGATTTCCTCCAGAAAGCAAATTCACTGTCATGTACAAATGCTAAATCCAATGATTCAGAAATCTTTCTTTTGAATTTTTTTATTTGATTTCACTACTGAAATTGGACTACAGAGAAATGGTAGATGTGCTAATTTGGGGCCGGTGCTCTACAGCTTAAATTCACAGGTTCATTAAGTTTGAGTTTCACACAGACTTCAGTTAAGCACAAACACTGTGCACATCAAGGCCCTGAATACAAGACGAGTGCATTGTCTGAGGTCTTTTCCGAAGTGGGTGTAGCCCATTGCACCTTTCTCCAAAAGGTTTTATTTTAAATGGGAAGATGTAATGTATACTTTACACAGAGGAACTTCAATATCCTATTCCACTAATGGGCCCATGTTCAATGGCCGACATATACAGGAGTTCCTGTTTGGGTTTCATTATGCAGCTGCTCTTTTGATTTCAGGGACCTGATGTATGAGGTGCCTCATAAACCATAGCCTATAGAAACACAAATCAAACATTGGACTTTTTTCTGAGGTATAACTTAGAAGATGGACAAATTTCAGTAGTTGATACCCAAAGCAAGACTTGCTTTGGCTTGCTTGTCCTCAAAAACAGAATTTTTTGTACAATTTATTACTACTGTAAACAGTAATGCTGCATTACCTACCATTTCATCACCATGGGTTTCCTCTGAATTCTCAAAAGCATGCCAGTAGGTGGACCAGGGCATGTCCCTGAAACACTTAGCACAAAGCAGGAATACACCAAAGAAGGGACACCAGCACCATGCACACACATTCACACCTTGTCGCAATTTAGTGTAGCCAGTCCAACTACTGGTATGCTTTTGGGAAGTGGGAGAAAATAGGAGACCCTTGATGAACCCATGCACAAAAATTCCCCACTTGGAATGAGGTGGGCTCCTGAAGCTATGAGTTGGCAGTGCTACCCCCTGCACCACCTATAACTAGAATGGGAGTGTAAATTGCATAAATGAATGTATTTGTACATGTTGCTCTCCCGTGAATTGGCGTCTCATTTAAGGTGTTTCTGACAGTCTCTGGATCCTGACCAGGATAAAGCAGTTATCGGATATGAGTGAATGAATGAATGGAAGAATGAGTGAAATACTAAGACCATTACCCTATATCATTACTTTACAGATTACAAAAGCAGATTTCTCGATATTTGCACCTGCTGTGCTCTATCAGACTATCAATGAAGAATGGCTTTGTACAAATCCACATAAACATTATTTCAAGTATTTCTGCCCAGTTTTTCATACAACGTAGTGCAGTAGCATGGCAGATTGAGTCCAGAAAAGCAGCCTGTGGTTTTTGATTGGTTTGTGTCTAGAAGCAAAGCAAGGTGGCCCCGCCCCTCACCTACGTCAGCAGCACCCGTTGCCTTGGGAGCGAGAAGCGCCATACAGACTTGAACAGCGGCGAGGTTGGAGGCTTACACCACGATGCGATGAAATTATTTAAGATCTATCCCATAAATACATAATATAAAATACAACGTGAATGTGAAGAATACGTCGCTTTTGTGTTGTTGGGTAGCATCGAAATCCTTATGCTGAATTGAGACAGCATACAGCAGCAATGTCTCAGCAGCCTCAGCAGCGGGTGGTTCAGCTGTCAGCGGCCGCGCTCGCTGTGGTACTGCGGAAGGACGACGATGACGATTCTGCGTTCACCAGCAGCGGCCACGATGTTTTCATGGATTTTAAGTCTCAAAATCTGCGCAG
Organism: Bagroides melapterus; assembly: GCA_028566695.1. Taxonomy (NCBI): domain Eukaryota; kingdom Metazoa; phylum Chordata; class Actinopteri; order Siluriformes; family Bagridae; genus Bagroides; species Bagroides melapterus. Next base: position 11,196,147 of record JAOTRN010000041.1, on the reverse strand, counting down.
CTTCTGGAATAAAAGGCTCGTGAAGGCAGTGTCCGAAGTTTACTTTCAGGGCTGGATGGAAAATTCTGTTCTGCTCATTCAGGGAAGCGGCAGTAATTTGGAGGTGCTGAGGGAAGCGTGGATGCGCAGAGCTCTCAGGTCGCCCAAGGGATTCATTATTAAAGCAGTGGGTAGGTTCTGTATAATCCTCTCTATATGCATAACTATCTCATACAACTCGAGAAGACCTCTGTGTGCAGGTTAAAGCACAGGTCAGTTTTGCTGTGAAAGTCTGGTGCAGAGCAAAATCATGCTAATGGCAGTAGACTGAGCCTCATAGGAAGAAAATGTGAAGGTCTGTTTAGACAAAACCTTGCTAAGGTCAGCAAGATGGTAGGCCATAAAAATTTAATATGATCGAAATAGTCTGTTCTCACGAGGTCGGTGAGGTAATGTCTTTCGGGAGCTCATTGGACAATTAACCAACATTTATATGTGCTATCATATTCAAGGTTGTTGCTATTGATGACAGAAACGAGGCATCCAGAACAAGTCACATAGCTGCAGGTATTCTTCATGTGCTCACATCTGACAAAGAATGATCATCTCTCTCTTATTGGATAGCCCCTCTGCATGATGAGCACTGTTAATATTATGGATTTGGATTATGCATTATGGATTATCTTTCACAGAGACCTACCAAATAGCTAATTTATTTCTAGTTTAACTAAAATTGTACAAAAAAAATTGAACTGAAAACAGAACTGTAGCTTGCTAAGACCTCGACATGCTTGAAGGGTAAGCGTGTGTGTGCAGCATTACTGTATTTCCACATCACAGGAAATAAAATGTAAGTGGAGAGTGGCCTTTAACCCCCAAACAGCAACAACACCCTCTCCGCCTACGGACCCGGATACACAGAGCCTGCAGTATTGTCTAACCCTGTGAAATTCTTAAGTATCCTGAATACAAGGATTTCTGGTCTTGGAATAATAACTCTACATTGCCAACAGTTAGGGCTCATGTTTTTATTGGACACATGTTGAGGTGACAGGTCTGTGGTGACAGTGTGGTCGTGGCCCCACACACATGTTTGCTGCTGCTGAACCCACACAAAGCCGTCAGCACTGTGTGAGATCAGCCATTTGCTCCTGCTGTCAGGGCAATGGAAGGTGGAGGTCAGCGCAGGGAGTGTATGTGGAGGGAGAGTAAAAAGCTGTGGAATTTAAGTGGCAAGACCACACAATGGGAATGTCTGCAGTGGTCAGGGACATTGACTCTTCTGGCACATAAACACTTGTGCTTTTGTAACTTCAGGTTAAAAAGCTGTTGCCTTGGTGTGAGCTCAGCCTTGCGGCACTGAAATTTATTAGCTATTCACGAGGTACAGTGCTCAGTTATCTTGTCTTCAGTGGCTGTCCAAGACACCAGTTTATAAGGCCAGGGCATTCACATTCAATTCGCCTCTTCTACTTGCCCTCTGAGTGCCTTAGTAGTTTTGTTAGCTACAAGAATTGGAGTTTTTGAAAATCTATTGTTCCTATCTTTAGATGGCTCACCGGTTAGTTTTGCATATCTTTTTCACTTTTTATCTTCAACAGTCTCTTTCCAGACCAGCAGGAGTTGGTTATTGCTGCTCTGTGATTACCTATCAGCGATTTGATGATGAATTAGCCCACCACCCCTCATTCCTGTCGTGATTATCAGTGTACATTAATTGTAAAGATGGATAGTTTCCTGCTGTTGTTAAACCTGGCTGGCAGAGGATGAAGTGATCCTGTTCCGTGCAGACAGTCTATTTTACGTGGCACTCAGTTGAACTTTGTCATTTTGAGTTGTTTTCAGGGTTTGTAGTCTAACTCTACTGCTGTTACAGATGCTAAACGACATGAAATTAGACTGAACGTATTCTTTTTGCTTTGCTTTGAATAAGGTCCTTTGCTTTTATTAAAATCCTGGTTTGAGTGCTTCTATCTTTTTTATAATTCACCATAAATAATTTCAAAGTGCAATTTCTTTAGAATTTTCTTTTTTGAATAATAAATCCCTAAATGATGCACAAGGCAGTCATGTGTTTTGATGTGTTTTAATACTCTTTAATGGAAAGTCTTTTCAAGGCCACCTCTCTAATCTGCTCTTATCTGGTGAAATTTGAGGCTGCACCCACAAAGGTTGCCTGATCTCTGCATTATTGAGTGGCTCCAGATCCAGCTCACAACAGGAGGCAATCTAAGTGCTAAAACATTCACACAGCGCCATACAGAATGCAATAAAGTGTCAGGTAATCTGAGCCACCACACACACTTCAGTGTTATATTTAAGGCTGTCATGCATGTTCTAGCTAAAATCGTTTAATTCCTCCTTTCAAATTCTTGTGTACAACACAGCGGCCTTCTCACTATTATTAGGAGTGTTCAGTGTTCAGTGTTCACTGTAAGCTAATCTCTGTGTGACAGTGTTTTTGGAGAACTCACCCCTGACTGGTTGTTTTGGAGTCAGATTGCTTGGCCCCAGATCCCAATGTTTTGTAAATGTCTCACGTAGAACTGAGAAGTCATTCATTCTCATGCGTCTCCTATATCTCAGCATATTAGCCATGACCAGGCTTCATGCTGGTCTGATCTATCCAAAGGGGAAAGTCTTGTAGAGCTTACACATTGAAAGTAACCCTCACGGTTAACTGGACACCGAAGGTCACGGCTCCCCTCCTCTCTTCATGGCGCTCGCGGTGGATGTGGGCAGATAAACAGTAAATCCAGGTGTGCCCCAGGCACAGATGAGGCCCCGTTCAGACAATATACGCCTGTAAAAGAACACAAGATTTCTTAGACTTATTAAGACATGTCTTGCTTTATTAACAGACTTAAAGTACTCAAAGTACCAGTGTGAAATGTCTTTATAAGCCTGCAAAGATGAAGCAAAGATAATCCAATAAAACATCAGAAAAATGATCGTTGAAGCACGCACACTCTGAAAAACTTGTGTAGGAACAGAAAGACTGGATCTGGTTTCTAAGAAGGCTACTGCTGGAATGTTTTCTTGTGGTAACCAAACACCAAACTATGGTCTACCACGAGCAGATGTGTGTGGTGCCTTCCTGACTTCATTGTCTCTTTCCAATGAAACCTTGCATCCTTTATCCATCACTGTATTTAAACAAACTTTGACAGCAATGAATTGATGAGTTTGAGCTATCAGAGCTATTCATAGAAACGCTACCTGAATTTATATATATATATTGATAGTATAAGTTCTGTTGTTGATGTCTTTGAATGTCTATGTACATGAGCCCAGGAGTATTCAAAATGTCTGTTTGTTCATTAGAGAGAATAAAGGTGTTTGTGTGGGTTGTTATCATTTTTTTCCTTTCAGGATGTAGCCGAGTCTGGCACCTTTTATAAGCTTTAATATGGAACATGACCTTCTAGAAAACTGACCTCTGAAAATACACTGGACATCATTTGCCACATCCTTTTCCCATTTGCAGAAGCTTCATAGCTTCAAGCGATCGGAGACCTGGGCTGCTATATAAATTTTTTAGAAATTAGAGTAACTTCCCTACAGATAAGCGTAATGACTTTTCCGTTTGCCGTTTTGCGAATCCCACCTTGCTCTCATTTGTTGTGGAAAGAAATTTTATCAAGTAAATTTACAGTCCAGTGAAGATTTAAAACCTCCAAAAAGGGATTCCTGCTGCCCTGCCTTAGTTCCACGCTCTTGCTTGACTGAAATCAAGACATACTGTGCATTTCACTCTAAAGCTGTTCAGGATTTAGACCATGATTAAGCTGTTACATTGGTTAAGGCCTCCCAGTGTAAGGATAACAAACTTTGAATCTGATGTAGTTCAGATAGTTTGAGGAAATAGCTCTCATCTGGTGTGAATTACTGTCATGGAGCTTGATTAGTGGTGTGTGAGTGCTGTAAACTTTAGGTTTCACCAGCTTCTGGAGGTGAGACCAGCCAGAAACACCTGGAATGTCTAAACATCTCAAAGAGCAAATCTTGTGAAGGGAGCTCCCACAAATTTTTTTTTTTTGGACCTTCTCTGTAAAACAAGCTACAGAGAGCAGGGAACAACAGGGTGAGTGAAGATGCAGGGGAAATATTTATCTGACAGGTTATGTAGCATTTGATTGATGATGTCATTTTGAAATAAAATTTTAGAGAGAAAAACTCAAAACCTGCTGATTGTGTTAAATGTGGATTGATGGCATTTGTATATGCTGATGCTAAGTTATTCTCTAGAAATGTAGAGCTTTGCATTTTCTAAGCTGTATTTTCAAAGTAGTGTCATTTGACAAATATTTCGCAGAAGTTTACAAATGTCACTGACCCTCGCTTTTTGTAAAATGGTGCCAGATGTTTTGCGAGGTTACTGGGTTACTCTTGTGCCTGCAGTGAACTTATACACATTTATTAGATGGTTATATTTCCATATTTTCAACAACATAGGAGTAAATTTATGCTAGCTTTGCTGTTTTGTCATGGGAACTAGCACACCATTTGTCTAACATGCAAATACCAACATATTGATTGAGCTCATTGGTCTGATTTCATTGTTAGATCAATAGTAGTAAAGCAATCAAAATGCACTTAGCGAAGGCTTATTTTTAAGGTTATCTCTTTTCTTTTTAGTGCAAAACATAGCAGGGTTGTTCTAAGGGAACATTTGTGTCAGTAAAACCATTGGCAGGTATCAGTATTACCGTGTGAAGCACAATTTCCAGAACTTCTCCAGTTAATCATTGCGCATGTCCACATAATGATTTCCAGCCTCTCCACTTGGTTATAGTGTCTTTTTGTGCTCCATCTAGCCAAACGTAAAACAAGGAACATAAAATAAAAAGTAAATCTGTGTGAAATAGTCAGTGCTGAAGTGTTAGGTATGACCGCAAAAAACAAATGCTGCCTGATGGGGTGCAGAAAAGCTTAAGAGTTTGGTCAGTCCTGGCCTGATGTTTTTATTTCACTCTAGGAATCATTGCTGCATACCGGTTTTAGACAGCTACTTTTATGACACAACATAATTAGTAACACATGGATGAAAGTGGCTCAGCAGCAAGGCCTCACATCTCCAGACACCAGGGTTCATCCAAAGCTCCAGTATGTGTCTGCAGAGTTTCTTATCTTCACCCATATTTCTCCCAACAAATCTGGTTTCCACTTCCATGTTAAAAGGTTAAATCTCCAACCCCTAAGCATTATTTGACTTCACTGACAGTGAAGGGGTTTCTTTTCAAATAGTGTAACAAGTTGCACCGTTCTAGTAATGAAGAATGTTTAACTCTTGTGATCTTTACTGAAATATAGCTTCTTTTTTGTTTGCAGGACATTCAGTGCTGCATTATGAAACCTGCATCTTGTAGCAAAATGAAAAGCCAAAAAAGTGTCTTAACTCACTAAAAGTAATAAGATAAAAGAAGATCAGTGTAAAAGGATTAAGACAGCTCATGATTGTTCTAAGTGATCAATGCTGATGTTTCTAAACAGCATACCAGATGCTGAGATCTTTGATTTTTAGGCTACTTTGTCATATATACATATACATTGCGAGCAAAACCGCAGTGGAATTTGGATAAAGGCTGGTGGCTTTTCAACATCAATCCTTTCTTCAAGGAAATCATCTAATCACAGAGCTGATGAGACAGGATTTATTGCCTCCATTCTTGGTGCATGGCGTGCACGATCAGACTCGTCCCTCTGAGTTACACAGTGAAGCTGTACTGAGACCAGGTGGAATTGTACAACTCATGGCAGCTGTGCTGATTGAGGTTGCAGTCAGTGCGTACAATCCAGACAGAGCTGAGCAGATAGAGATCCACGGATTCATTCCAAGTTAAAGTAAAAACAACACTGACTTACAGTACTGTACAACCGAGTAATAAAGGATGTGCAGGGATTATGAGCAAGCCGAGCAAGATGACAAAAATATCATATCACAATTCTCTAAGAAATTTATTCCACACATGATATGCATCATGATAGAAAAGTTTACTCATAAACCTTAATTAGCAATGCAATATAGTTGTTATATTTCTATAATATTTGTATGCATGCATTTTATAATTCAAAATAGATTTAAGTCTAATTACAACCTTCTTTACGTCCGGTTGTAAATAGATTTATTTAACAAAAAGTAATAAGAAATAGAATAGACAAAGTATCTCAGAAAAGCATGTTATGACATCATTTATCATGTTGTCAGTATTATGTCATCATATCACTCAGCTCTTATTCTAATTCCATGGTCCAGACAAAGCTCATAAAAACCGACTTCTGCATAATCACTAGATTTGGACTACACTGGAATCTGAATGGATTAGTTGTCACAGTGGCTTTATGATCAATAAGTAGACACAGAATTACTGGGTTTCTGTATTTGAATGAATAAAAGCTCAGACTGGAGCAATCATGTCATAATGTTTTCAGGTTCAGGAAGCTTCAAGATAGTTCTAAATCTGTACTAGTCTAGAAATAGCTAAATACACTGAGCTTCATATAGACCAATTGCACAGGTTTGCTTTTATCCACAACTTTCCTCCTCCCAGAGGAAAAATCACGTTCCAAGAAATGCCTCAGCATTTGCTTTTGCTAACTACTTTTGAACTGCGCTGAGTGGACTGAAGGGAATCTTGTTAGTGGTCGTGAGGAGGAATGAGCCTCACCACATTAAAATAGGATCTTTATTAGGCAAGGCCCGGCGGGGGGGGGGGGGGGTGGTGGGGGGGTGGGGGTGTGGGGGGGGGGGGGGGGGGGGG